>PVJI01006461.1:0-85812 GCA_004026765.1 Micronycteris hirsuta | reverse complement strand
CTACAACAGACCTTTTACTATTGACCATTCCCTGATTGGCAGACCAAAGGACTCAGACGGTCTTGAACTAGCAGTAATTTTATTTAGGCCAACATCATGATTTCCGCAAACGGTTTGAGAATGCATGTGTGTGTTCCTTTGGTGGTTTGTTGCTGTGGCCGTTTACAAGTCTCTCACATACAGAACATGTATAATTTCTCTTTCTCAGTTGAATGATGGGAAAAAACCTAAGAGACCAAACAAAATCTGTATGGTCTTGCCTGAACACCCCAAGAGGAGAATTCATTGGCCCCACCTGCACAGTCTCAGTACAAGTGAAGGACTGGAACTTTGTTCTTGTTTTTTGAAGGGTGAAAAAGAGTACAGTCATCAGTACAGCCTGGCTTCCAATCATGAAGAACATACCGGAGGTTTTCCTGTTCACAATCATTCCATTGTGGAATGGATTAACTTTCTAAAGCAACTGTTCTCCATGCAGAAACCCATTGTGCCAGGCTGCTGGTGGTTACACAGTCTGGTAGCTATCCCTGGAATGCATTGTCTCCTAGGTCAGTGTAGCAAGGAAGAGAACTCTGAAGGGTCTCGTACCTACAGGCAAATGCACGAGTCAGAAAGTGGCTGACATCAGTCACTTCTGCTTAAAATGCAGCAATAGTAACTTGAGCCCACCTAACTATGGCAGGAGTGGAAAGTTGCAACCCTCCTTTGTGCCTGGAAGGAAAGGAAAAGATGATGAGATCTATGTAGCGATAGATATGTGACCAAGGACCTTTTATGTAATCTTTCAGAGCCCCTGTCTTCTCATCTGCAAAATGGGAATTCCAGAAGTAACTCCATAAATTTGTTGTGTGAGTTGAACTAACATATACAAATATCTAGCCTGTATTCTAGCACACGGGGCAAATTTATGAAGTGCTAATGTTCTTTTCCTTATTCTTATGGCCCTTAGCAACCCTATAATAGTTCATTCATTTATGTATTTCAAAATGACCCTTCCCCTGTGCTGTTCCATTACTTTCTCCCACTTTTCTTCATTTTTATCTTTAAAAAGCTATTAGTATCATTATTTTAAAGATGAGGAAAGAAGATAAAAGAGACTTGAAAGGATGTTTATGTTATAAAGCTCATGAGAGCAGTTACGAGATTTGACTTTGAATAAAGTCTAGGCTTTTTCTGCTACACTGGAGTTCTCTTAGAGACATTAGGTAATTTAGCTGAGGTCACAACATTAATATGAATCAATACAAAATAGAGCTTTGAACTCAGTTTATCTGAAATAGGAGCTTTGTCAAAGCAAAACTTGTACAGGACAAAGTTAAATGGGGAAGGAAGACTTTAGTCAAACTTATCACAATAGGATAGAGAGACAAGAACACAGTCTGAACTGAGCTCCACTGATATAAAAGAGCTGGAGTAGGGATCATAGGCCACCTGCAAATTGGCCATACTCAAAGGAAAGATAAGCCTTCCGGTATCTTCATGACAGGCGACAGCGTCACAGCTTGGAGCTAGGTGCCCAACCTCCTATAATCTCCCCTGATAATTACATTCAAAGGAATTGCTTCCCATTTCTAGAGAAAGGAACTTTGAGCCTTAAAACAGGCAACAGACCTTTTAAAACTTTCTTCATCTCAAATGGGCTGAGAAAGAATTTTGGACATTTTTCCTGAAGTAAATGACCAAAGAAAGGGGAGGAGAGGAGCCCTTGTGTTTAGGGCATTTGGATTTTGTAAGGGCCAGCATGAGAGGAAGGTCAGGGACAGAGAGACAGGAAGGAGCCCAGCCAAAGTTTTGTCAAATGGAGGGAAGGGTTAAGGCCTTCTTGGTCATCACTATGGAAAGAACTCTAACAGAGTTCTTTTTTAATTTGAAGTAGAGAAGACACAGAGCTAAAATCCCCAAACAAGCACTGTTGTTCCAAAGGAATCTTTTCCCATTTGTTTGCAGTGTCTAACAGCTGAACTCCTAGAGGGTTTAGCCGCAGAGACTGTTTGGGACGTGAGTGGGTAGCATACAGGAGTGGAGTTAGAGCTGAATGTTTAAGCAGAACTTTCTGTTGAAGGATATCCATGAAATAAAGTACCAGTCTATATCTGGGATGTCAGTTCATGTGGAGCAGAGCTTATTGGGCTGCAAAAAAGGAACACAGAATCCAGATCTAAAGCCACATCAAGCCATGGCAGTGTTACATCCACCCAAGCTTAGTGTCAACAAAGTAGAACTATTTTATTTTGCTCATGGATTTTGTGGGTCAGACGTTAGACAGGACTCAGCAGGAATTGCTTGTCTGTACTCCAGGAGACAGGGTGCCTAACCTGGGAAGACAATAGACCTGACTGCAGGACCCTACTTCCAAGGTGGCATCTGAATTCATATGTCTGCTCATTACTGGGATAGCTAGAAGGCGGGTCTCAGCTGGAATGGTCAGCCAGGCTATCTGCATATGCTTTCATTGGTGTAGTGGCTTCAAGGTAGCTCAACTTATTACATGCCAGTTCAGTGTTCTTATATGAAGTTCATATAAGAACAATTGTATGATGCTCATATAAGGCTGCATATCCTTTTATGATCTAGCCTCTGAAGTGATATAGAGTGACACCTCTATTGTCTTCTACTGGTTGCCTTAATGAGATGCTCAAGAAGAGAGGACCTTATCCCTCTCGAGGGAGTAGTACCCAAGAATTGAGAGCCATGTTTTTTTATGGTGGGGGGGTTTCAAGACATTCATTCACAATGAATGCCTGTGAAAGCATGAAGGTGAACACAGGATTGGGCAGAGGGAAAAGTCAAACTGATTCTGGCCTGCCAAAGTGTTGGCCAGCACATTAGGACATTCTGGAACTGTGCATCAGAGCTATCTCATGTCAGCGTGGTCTTTATATCTCTGACTATGCTAAATGGCTCGAAGGGGTCTGCCCTAGGAAGGGCATGACCTTGGGTGAGGTCATTCTCTATGGCTGAGGAAGACTCTGAAGCTGTCAGGTGAAGGCTGTCTGATGGTCACCCTCCCTGTAAGCTGGAAAACAAGTCCTTTCTTGCAAGTGGTGTAGGTGGTACCTCTCTGTGTGGACCATACAGAGGATACTATGGGACCCCAAAAGAAGGCCAGCTCAGGTTTGGCAGGTAGTTCTCTGATGGTTTAAATGAGGCCATGTTATATCTTAGAAATGATAATGGTAATAGCAACTAGGATTTATTGAGCAATTAAGATATGTCAAGTATCATATTAAATCCTTTGCCTGAATTATCTCATTTAACATTTACCACACATCTAGGAAGGATATAGCAAACCCACAATTCTTAGGTTATAGATGAGAATGTAGCAGATGAATGGTTAAGTAGCTTTCCCAAGGCTACAGAGTTGGATTCAGTGCCACACTGTGTGACTTCAGGACCCACTGGATATAAGCACATATGCTCAGGAATGCGGGCTACGCTGTTACTTGGGAAAATAGTAAGTAAAGACACACACTGTCTATCAGAGGTCTTAACCTAGCATGTGAACTTAATAAATATTTGTTGAAGGGTGTAAAAAGGGAGGGAGAGAGGAATGAGGGGATGAAGGGAGGACCAGAGAAAGGAACAAAGTCAAATATAAAGAACTGTAAGAAGGTGGATACGGTCGGATAACTGAGTATCAAGTCCTGTTAAGATGCTTCCAAAAGTTCCTAAAATGAGTCCGATGGGCATTAGGCATGCTGTTCTTTGTGTTCTCTGCATGGGAAAACACCCCTTTTGAGATTGTTTCCTCCAATTCACCATTTTTTTTAAAGCCACACCTATGATTGCTAATTACTTCTCCAATGAGTATCAGAGTTAACCTATTAGGTTGGGGTTGTTTACAGAGGTCTTTATGCCTTATCAGACTACCTGTGGCCTTAGGGACACATGGTTCTTGCCTGCAAAAGATTCTTATCATTCCTAGAGTATTACAACCAACTGCCTATAGGATCTGACTTCTCAGAATTTGATGGTCATGCTATGTGTAAAGCCACCATAGCTCCCGAAGCAAGTTTGAAATTGCAAACACCCCAAAACTAAACATCAATGTATTGAAGGGAATACCTAACCAAAAGATTTGTGTGTACTGAGTCACAAAGTAAAGTCCAAAAAGCTTGAAAACATGATAAGAAGACATAAATAAAATTGGTGTTTGCTTGTTTCTTTGTAGTCTGTGATAAATACCTTTGACGATATCTAACCATATTCTCTAGACCTTGGATCTCTCCTTTTAAAAAGAGAATCTAACAATTTATCCTCTGCAGAAGTACAGAATGGAAAATAACAGGCTATTCTCCATCCCAGTCCAGCCATTCAACCTCCAACTGGGCTTTAAATACTCAGTTCTTCAATAGAAGACAGGATCCAGTTCTTTGCGAACACTTTCAAAGGCATGTTTTTCTCCAAGCCATGATGATACAGAAAACTTGCCAGTGGAGGAAATCTAAGTTCAGATCACAGGCATGCAATAACTAGTTGTTTACAGAAAAGATTTCAAAGCACTTTCTGTATATCAGTACCTCTGTTTTGCCCTATCAACATACAGCAAATTGATGAGAATAGAAATTATCATCAACAATTTGGTAAGGGAGACAATGAAATATTTTCACAAAAATCTAAAAAGTAAAAAAAAAAAGAAAAAAAAAGAAAAAAGTAGCAAATCCCTAATGCAAACCTGTCAACAATTTTGAGGGATTTTGCTGGACCATAACATTCATTTTTTCAAAATAAGTTTCATATTTCTCACAGAAAGACTGAAAATGAAAGGAAATCCACTAAATTCCTTATATAGAGCTCTCATCGCCTTGTGTAACGGTAGCCTAGTATGACTGGACCACAAGATACTGGAAAGACAGAGAAACATTCAATTACACACCAAGTGAAATAAAGTAGATTAAAGCACCTAGGACTACACCTTAATGAGAAAATTTATTGAGCTGGTCGCTATTCCCCTCTTAATCCACTTGCTCATTTATGTCAACTGCGAGGCACACCCAGCAGCAGAATGGGTGTGGAGATGAAATCAATCTTGGGATCCCCCTCTCTACCTTCTCCCACAGAAAAGCAAACAAACAACCAGGAACCCCGCTGCCGGATGCTACTCGGTCTGTTCTGTAGCCAGTGTTCCTATTTGATGCTTTTCCACTGTTGACAACAGATTCATTTTTATCAAAATAGAATCTTACACTAAACTCTAATTTATAAAGGAGAACCAAAGAGCGTTTAGGGTATAAATTATTTCATGTTTAATTCAGTTTCCAATTTATTTCTCCATTTTGTTTTTCGGGGCAGTGTTGAGAAATCCTTGATTTATACAAATAAATAGTTGCAAATGATTTTTAAATAGTTCTATGTGTTAACTTGCTATAGTTACCATTGAAATTGTTCTGGAGTCTTGACAAAGAAACAGTGAATTTTTTTTTTCAAAAATAAATAACTACTTTGCCAATGTTTAACTAGTACTTGCTTTCTTTAGTTGAATCTAAAAATGTTCCTTTACAAGGGGGCTGAAATGTTCATTGTTTGAGAAAAAAGATTCAAACATATCTTGTACCTTGGATTCTTTAAAACATATCATAAAATTAGATACCTTGGCTTTGTCTATTAAACATTCAATATTTTAAGATAGTCAAATGTATTTTTATTGAATGCTAAAATAAAACATTAAGCTTTAATTTTAATACTGACAGTCTACACTTAAAAGTAACTCTGTGAAAGTGGATTGAACTCATTTAGATTATTAATATCAGAAGAAAAATAGGCAGTCTATTTCCATAAACTTCCATAGAGATATACAGCAGATTTTAGTATTAAAAAAGAATTTAACTCAATTCAACTAGGAGTATAAATAACTCTGAGAAAAATGCAATTAAAATCATCTGCCTTAAAATGTAAATAAAAATACAATTAGTAGTGATATTAAATGACAATGTTTTATAACCAGTTTCCTTAACCAGTGCTATTGTCTATAAAACATATAATGATAGTTTGTACATTAAAAAGTCTCAGATATTTTGTCTTAAACTCTTCAAATTCTCAATACAGATATCGCATTGTGACACCTTACTTGATAGAATATTTTAAAAATGTAAATACTTACAAAGGTTGTTTTTTAGGGATGAGAGAACAGCAACATCTGTGACCTCTTCTGCCTGAAGTGTGACGATTTCAAATATTCTCAGCTCTGAAAGTAATGTTTCAAGTGTATCAGATTCATATCCTTAGGTTCTTTTCTATAGTCTTATTAGGAAACTGTGCTATTGTATTTTCACAGATTTTTTTTTTCTTTTCAAACATATTTAGCACACTGTCAATAGTACTGGTTTAGTAAAGCAATGGATGGGGGTGTGTGCTTCTTCTTAAGTATTAGGTGGCAGCTTGGTTTTCATACTGTGCATGCATTTTTACAGTCAGATTTCAATTTTGTTTGCCTACCATATTCAATAATATTGAGTTTCTGCTAAAAGAAGCTGAGAGTCTTCTTTCAAAGCACATGTGGTTGTATTTCAAAATGATTTTGGAATTTTTGAACTATTTATTGAAGCTTTACTACAAAAATACATTAAGGAGCTGAATCAATTATATCATCATGGTAGGTAAATCCCAATGAAAAATAACTTGTATTATATATTCCAGGTTTCAAGTGATCTATGTGTAAGTTTTAACACATTATCTTACTTCATTTACTTTTATTGATGTGGTTGACATTTATTAGAGTTAGGTTTGCACTAATATTTGATATGTCATTTTGAGCCAGATCAAATCTCATCATATAGATAGCATTTTTATTTGTTGTTTTCTGTTTTTAGTTAGAGAACTATTTCTAATTTTAAGAGTAATTAAATAAAAACAAAATTAGTAGTATACCAGAAGTGATCATAAATGTTCTGTAGGATATGACTACATGTACACGCATAAAATAAGAAACTACAAAATTATAAAGTGCTGAATTTCTTATATAAAATTACTACAAAAAACCTGCACCTTACCTGTTCTTGTTATTAGAAAACTATTTTCCTATGCCAAGAATGTATCTCAGCAGAAACAGTTGAATGTTCCTTGTTACTTATTAGGCATAAAGACATTAGAACTTGAATGAAAATCTGAAGAATGGATACAATTTGTAGAGAGAATCAGGATTGGTTCTTGGGGTGAGGAAAATAATTCATGAAAGCCTTCAGAGGTGAATTGAACATGTTCTGTCGGGTCAGCGGTGTCTTGAGGTGAGGGCGTGGCACAGGAGAACAACCTGACTAATGGAATCTTCAGGGGTCTGCTAAGTCCTAAGGATGGAGGGGTAACATGGGGCTAGATTACTGGGAATTCTGAATGCCTATCCGGAGGAATTCAAATTTTAATTTTCTATAGGGTTATTGTCAGCTGAGACCCCCTACAAGATTTATGGCGCAGAACTGATAAAAATGAAGTAATCCCTTCAAAATACGAGTTTTAAAAAAGTAACAATTTTTAGGTAGCAATATGAATTCAAAAAGAGGGACTAGGTCAGAATTGAGATGACCACGTCTTGACTGGGGTGTTGGCACAGAGAAAAGAAAGGAAGCCAAAAGCAAAATAGAGATGTCTTCCTCGATTTACCATATTTAAAAAAATAAAAGACTCAAGCCTATTTTCACATGATATTTGGATGCCCTTCAGATGTGAGTATGTTGTCTTTTGTGTACACAACAAAAACCCCTGCTCAGTAGAGGCCATGCGGCACACACTCTGATTTGCCCATTCGGGCAAACACACTGAGCTCACGGTCCACGTGATCCACCGAGGACAGCCAAGAAGGGTGTGCCTCCAGTGTCCCAGCCTCGGTTCATAGTTCTACATACTGGGTGTAACACCTGCCTTCTTTCTTCCTAACCTGGAAGGAGTTCCAATAAAGCCTTTGGTCAGAAGGATAAGAAGAGCTATCAACATACCACAGTTCCTGACAGCTTTTCCATTTGTATATGCATTTCAATCTATTTTAAATCAGAGACAATAAAGCAAAACTCAGATTTCAATTTGCCTCTGCCGTGATGGGTGCCCTGTCTGATGTTTACAGTTCACAGTCTCATAATAACGGATGATTGTAGCACCTTGCTTCCCTCTACATCGTTTTCGAAGGCTTTCAGCAATTTCATTAGAGCTGTTTTTTAAGACAGCAATTAGAATAAAATGAAAAGCTCAGAAGCCATTTGAAGCATAACAAAAATGGAAATGTAATCTAACTTTGTGAAACTTTATTTATTTATTTATTCTGACATCTTCATTGATTGCCCACTCAAAAAATTCCAGGTAACACTGGAGAATTTCTGCAACCACTACAAGATGAGCTATTCTCCAGCATATGTCCCGGGACTCGGGTTTTCCTCTCACCTGGTATATATCTGTTCACAAGATACCACTCTTCCAAATAATTCTATCTTGTTGGTTTTCCCCAAATGGCTTTTACGTGGATCTATTTATTTCACCATCCTAAATCCACTGCTATGGCATAAAATTAATTAAAAGTGTATCTGAACTTTATTCTCCTTTGAAAAAATGGGTTTACATTGACAAGGATCCTATTACAACCACCATTTGTCAGTAAAGACTTTTGTTTAAATAGTCTCTTTCAACGCCCAATGGGACAGAGTGTAGCCAGCTTGAATATGTTTTTTCAAGTGAAGAATTGTTTGTTATTTTAAAAATATATGTTTAAAGTAACATACATTTAATTGGCTTAATAAGCCAGTTGGCTTATCATCTCTCAAAATCTCCTTTCCTATAAATGTAGATGGTATTGTGGCAACCCAAAGTGGAAGAAATCAGGTGATAATCAGTAAATAACATGATACTTTAATACATAAATCACAACCATAGTTTAAGAAAAGTTTAATGGAAAATAAGCACTTTTCGCTTCATCGAATTAGAACTACTCCTGTAGGGATCAGACTGTGCTTGGAATTCATGCGCCATCTTGGGTGCTGATTTTAAGGAATCATTCTTTAATGACGGGTCATATAAACTTTTCCAGATATAGTTCAGGAAAACAGAAGTTTATTAGCTCTCATAAAACGTGAGCCCCAGGGTTCCATTTGATTAAGGCACAGCTCTATCTAGGAAGTCAACTTGAACCCTGGTATCTCTCTCCCCAGGTCTCAACACCACTGATTTCTCTGATCCTCACTCTCCAGAGTTTCTCTTCATATGGCAGCAACAGTGGGCAATTTAAGCAATGTATTCTCAACCTTCCAGCCCTGCAGTTTCCTCAGAAAATGGACATCTCTTTCCCAAGATTGATATAATTATTACAGACAAGCCCGACTGGCTGGATTGGGATGAATGACCACAGATATAGAAAGTGACTCTCTTTGGGCAGGTTGAGCCTTTAGAGCACTTACCCCTCCAGATCCTGGGAAGATGAGGAAGACAGGATGGTCAGATGAAACCAGAGATTCCACAGTCTGCAGGACTCTTACAAACAAGCAGTGCTTAGGTGGATGTACACTTTTGAGAGTGGCAGGAAGACTAAGGCCGTGTACAGAAACAATCCAAGGAAGAAAAACATTTTTAGTAATATGGTGGCTCTCTTTATTCATGTGATCCTTTCATAGATGTTTCAAAACTATTTATTATATGCCAGACTCTATGCTAGGTGCAAAAAATATAATGCCACAAATGGGGAAAAATAGTTATTGTCCTTTTGAAGGACTAAATAAATAAGGGAGCATTACAATTACTTTTCGGAGTTTGTATGATATAGAATTAGAGAATAGTGTGTGTAAGATATAGGGAGATGGATTTTCATTTACTCTTGGTAAATATGTTCCAACAGTAACAGATATTTTCCTCAGTCATAGAATATATGGCATTTTTTGTGCTGCTTCTCCAAAAGGTATGACTTCTTTTTTTTTTAATTGGAAGTACTTTTTACTTATTTTATTTTTATTTTTTTTAAAGATTTTATTTATTTATTTTAGAGAGAGGGGAAGGGGGGGAGATAGAGAGAGAGAGAAACAGCAATGTATGGTTGCCTCTCACATGGCCCTCACTGGGGACCCGGCCTGCAACCCAGGCATGTGCCCTGACGGGGAATCGAACCAGGACCCTCTGGTTCCCAGCCCGCGCTCAATCCACTGAGCTACACCAGCCAGGGCAAAAGCTATGACT
Source organism: Micronycteris hirsuta (assembly GCA_004026765.1). Lineage (NCBI taxonomy): Eukaryota > Metazoa > Chordata > Mammalia > Chiroptera > Phyllostomidae > Micronycteris > Micronycteris hirsuta. Next base: position 75,669 of record PVJI01006461.1, on the reverse strand, counting down.
TCTTTACAGTTCTATTCTATGACTTTTCCCTGAATTTCAGTATATATTGCCAACACCCCTAGATAAACACATTTTTTCTAGTTATTTGATATTATCTTCAAGTTTAAAACTTACCAAAATGTAGATTTGAATTCCAATTTCATTTTCCCCAAATACCTATAAAAATCCCCATTCAGATACTATTACCTAAACCAATGATTTAGTATTAAACGTTTTCTTTATCGCTTTTTCCTAAGATTCTTTTTCTATGAATGACATCATATTATCCCAGACTCAAAACACTCACCTTCATCTTCAAATACATCCTTTTTCTCAATTCTTTATTAATTGTCTGTAAGTCAAGAAAAAACACTAATTTTTAGGCCATGATCCTATATTTATCAAAACCAAAATTAATAGAAATCCTCCTAGTGACTACTTTTCCCTTACATGTACCAGGTTCTAATGTAAAGGACATTATTTTTAGCTTAAGTGACATATTATTATGATCATACATTACAGTTATTTTCAAATGCTTATTTATCTAGTAGCATAACTCATGAAATGAGATTTGAATAAACATCAATGGATGCACTGATTCTAAATTTATGAGTCACTAGCACATAATCCTTTCTAAACAACCATTCTTAGAGCTTAACATCATCTCTTTAACATATTCAATAATAGATTTTGTTTAAAATTTCATTTTTAGTTTTTAAACTTATGAAACACTAAGACACATACTCAGCTGTTAACCTAGGCCGATACAGGGTCGGAGCCATCAACAGCATCATCTGCCACCTCTGTATCTTGTTCCATCGGAAGATCTTCATGAGCAATAACATGATGGAACTGTCATTTAATATGAAAACAATGGCTTTTTCTGGAATATTTCCTGAAGAAACTGCCTCAGGCTCTGCTTGAAGAGATGTCACTCTTTTCAGAATTATGTCTATATTTTTCTTTTTTTATCAGAGTTTTGCTTGTCAGAGGGTAATAAATCATTAATAGTTCTCTTTATTAACAAAAACCTTCCAATCTAATGGTCCATGCTTCTGAACCTTTTAAGGAACTTGTTGAGGTCGGCTGAAGCTTCTGTTAACCCCTTCACTGTGAATTTTCTTGGGGGTTCTTCTATACCTCCTGCAGTTTCCTGTTCTCTTGTCTCTTTTTTATCTGTGCTTTCCTGTTCCACTTCCAACAACACTGCATTAGTCACCCCTCCTGGAACCATCTCTAGGAGCTTCTCAAAGTCCTCCTCATCCACACCCAGGTTACAGTTGTTTTCCATTTTTACCACAGCTTTGTTGATCTTTGCAACCTCCACATCTTTAGCAAGTATTGTGAAGTTATGGGCAAACATTTTGAGTGTCCCCTTCCACCTATCCATTTATCTCTGTCTTCTATCTCTCCATCATCCATTTTCCATCTCTCTCTCCTCCAACCCTTTCTTTTCAGCTGCATATGGAGACAGACTGACTGCCGTTGCCAAGACAGACTTAACACCCCCCTCACTGTGACTGGACTTTAGAGAGGCTCCTTTCTGACTCTACGCCTCTGATCTCCCTTTTGTAGAGTGTTTTCTTTAGAAGTTTTCTAAGTATATTTTTTTCTATGCCTTTGTGAAAGCAAACATTTTAAAAAAACCTCTTATTTATAATCCAGGAATCCCTTTGTCTTGGACCTGGGAGTTATCCATTTGAAATACAGTCATCAAGGTAAAGCTCCTACCTCCTCTTCTCTGTGAGGAATTAAGACCGTCACTGGGATGGGTGCCTCACTCCAATGTTTAAAGCTACCTCTTGCAATGAAAATAGGAGTTGACATTTTCTTTAGGAAAGGCCAATTAGAAAACACAGATGACCCATGCTCCCTCCACTCTAGCTTCTTCAAACCCCCTTGCCCTATGTTTCAGAGGCCTTTAATTCAGACTGAATGGTGACTTCTCGACCCATCGCAATAACCTTGAATAAAATATTGTTTTCTTTTTGTAATATTATCTAGTATAATTTTTGCTTTGATACAATATAGAAGGAAGTCAAGTAGTTGCTCATTTTTAAAAATAAGGGCAATTCTCTTTGTATCTACCAGGAAAGAAAACAGAAGTTGGAGTCACTGTTTATAATTTTAAAATTTTATGAGTATAAATATTTTCAATTTTTCTTGAAAACCCACTTAGGTTTCTGCTCACATATTGGCTTTTCAAAGACAGTTTATTTTCATTTAGTGAAAGCAAAATTCGTATTTAGCCATTTGTAAATTAATTTAAAGAAGTTCAGGACACGGAGTGGCCACCCTGAAATATGGGTTAACCATTGATATAAGCACTCATCTTACTCCACAATGGCAGGTAGACATGCTTAGTAAGGAAGAGTGTTAGATGAGTGGGAATGGTTTGATTATCTTTCATAATGGGAGAGAATGACACATATGTGGGTCGGTCATTTGTGAAACAGATTGTGGAAATTTTCCAGGTGTTGGGAGCCACCATTTGTATCTGCTGAGCTCTATCCCATTTTAGCCACATTCTTTAAAAAAAGGGGAAGCGTTGAAAAAAAGTGTAGAATAAGAGCATGAAAAAGATGTTAGAAAACATGTAGTTCTGAAGCCTTCCTGCATGAGAAAGTCGAGCTTCACAGCACACTGGCGGCCTGCCCTGGCTCGCGTGGCTCAAGGACTCGTGAAGTTTTCTGCCTGGATTCTGTCCTGTTTCAGGTTTGTCCCGGAATCCACTGCATTTGAAGTTTAATCTCCCTTTGTACATCAGTTCAGTATTCCCGTCCTTCACTACTCTTTAATGTTCTCTTGGGTTGCCTCTACCTTATTGACTTTGTTTTGCTGTTTGCACAGCTACAATCACACGCAATGTTTGTGAACACCATTTCTCACACAGTCCTGCACTGTGGGTGAGTACACCATTTCGTGATTAAACAGCTGTGATCTCTGTTCATGTGACTTGGAATCAACTTGTAATTTTGGTGGAGTGTAGTGATGCATTTGCATGAAAGCCCCAATAGGGCACTGCTGTGCCTGGGGGCTGAGATTCTCAGGTGGTTCTCTGAAGGCTTGTGCCTGCAGGAAATACAAATGAGGGCATTTCCCTTCCGCAGCAGAAATTATAGGCAGGGAATCTCTAGACTGCAGGAAATCTCCTTGATGCCATCACATTGCAAGACAACAGTACTCAAAATGTCAGTCATGATTAATATTATTATGATGATTGTCATTTTCAATCTGTGGTTCTCTTTCCAATACCCTGAAAAACAATTCTAAAAAAAGGCAGGATACATATATTTAATTTTGAAAATGTGTGATTATTTTCCTCAGGCCTTCAAGTGGAATAAGACCAAATGTTCATGTTTATCTTCACATTCAATAAATTATACACTTAGATATACTCACATAATTTTGCTAAGCCTCAGTTTTCTCATCTGTATATGGAAGATAATAAAAAAACTCCCATCTAAATCACCGGATATGTGACCTCCATGCGATACAATATAGTTAAAAAAGTGTAACTATGAAAGTTATATAAATATTGGTAGCTTTATGGCTAGGAGTCTCAGAAATGACTAGATTATGACAAAGTTTTATAAATAGAAATTATAATTAATAATAATCTTTTAAGCAAAGAAGTATTGATATCAGCATTAACATGTATAGATTATATGATTATTCAAGTCTGAAAATATTGTTTATGTCAGCATTCAGATTCTTTTTATTCTAGACTATAAGATCTACTTTGATGTGAGTTGGGAAACTTACTTTCTGCAAGTGAGAATTCTTTAAATTTGTTGCTAGACTGCACTATTTGATCTGTTAAGCCCTAATAATTTTTCTGTGTATGTGTGTGTGTTAAATGTGTCTTAAAATAGGGATGTGAGTTTAATGTTAATTTACTTTAAAGGACCTTAGATTTAGAACACCTTGTAAGTTCATTTAGTCTGCCTTTTAAATCAGTGTAGAAAATTTCAGAATTTACTTATAACATTTACTGATCATTTACTGTTAGGCATTATTTTAACAAAACATATTCTGACCTGTACCTGAATTTTTCCAGTGATCAAATGTTACTATTTCCACTGTAGTCCTGTTACTACTATTCATTTGAGCAAAATCAGGGTAAGTATTTACTTCTGAAACAAAAAATTTATTCTAATCCATATTTTATAATCATTGGATGAATCCACTGTGGATCTAATAACAATTTGAACAAAATAAATGAAAGAAGGAAACAAAGATTTCCTTGGATTTAAATGAGAATATATATCTGGACAAATTCTGCAAATCTGATAGAATCAGAACTGGAAAATGACAATCAACATATGTTCCTTTTTAAACCATCAGAAAGGTAAAACTCAGCATTTCAATTTTTGATAACAAAGTTTCCTTTCCTGGGTGGTTACACTTCCCCTAAGACTCTGATACAATGTTTCTATTCTCCATCCTGCTTCCTATGCCATCATAACCACGACTCCTAAAGCAATACATGATTGGTTCATAATGTGTATGAGAGCTAAGAGAACCAGGTAGTCTGGCAGCACAGTGTCACTTACGCCCCTCTATGTGGTGATAGTTCAGGAAAGAATTAAAAGAGCAAAAAGGAAATCACTAAACTAATTTTCAATTTCTACCTTATCTAAATTGAAAAATGAAATACTTTCTTTCCCATACTGTAGAAGCCATATCATGGTACTGAATGGAGTTCAGGACTCTACAATCAGTCTGTGAGTGGGTATAATGAGATTTTGCAGTGGGACATGGAGGATGTGCGCTCCTTTGGTCTCATTGGAACATGAAAGGTTTAGCCTTTCTGCTAAGGTCTAAGAGAGCCAGGGCTTTTTTCCCTTTGTTTGACTGAGAACTTCACTGAAACTGGTAAGTTGCTTCCTGTAGCTATCAATGTGGCTCTCTTAGATTCTCCTTCGTCCTAACTTTCTTAGCCTTATCCACTAGACATGCTTACATTTTATGAGGGCAGAGTCATAGTGACCTTGCTTACTATTACACACCTAGAATCCAACATAATGTTGTTGTTGAAGATACATACAATGTTTGAAAGAATGAACAGATTGAGTATCTGTGTGAGAAATTGGATGTTAATGGCGGGGGCAAGAATAAAGACACTCCCAACTTCCAGCTGTACTGAGCTGAAAGATTTGAAGCATAGTATAGGGAAAGACATTAGCTAGATAACTAAGGAAGTTGTAGATTGGATGACCTAGTTTATGCTTCAGAACAGAGTCTTTTGAGAATAAAAATGGTTGCTGTCTTAATCAGACACTGAACAAGGGCATAAAGCATGTCTGTTCTGGTTAACAAAAAATTATTACCATTCTAGAAAAATAATTAATTTGTGTTCGATAGAGTGGGTAGAATCAGTAAATTCTTAACAAGTGCCTATTCTGTATGAAGCTGTGTTTAGTACTGTTACACATAATTGGTTAATTCCAATAAAATCATAAAGGCTTAAACAAGATTTTTCCTCATTAACAAACTATGAACCACAAACTAGATAATGAAGGCTTGTCTTCTGTTCTGAAAAAAAAAAAAATCAACTAGGTGATTATTTGCCGACACACTAAATCTCTGACTCCCAGAAGCATAAGTTACTATAACCATTTGAGAAAGCATTACAGCATAATTTGGGGCTCAAACTTTCAAATTAACGTGAACATAAGAATCATCATAAGCCCAAAATTCTGACAACCAACTAGTGGTTATCCTTTCGTTTTAACCTTCTGCAAACAAATTTCAAAATGAAATGCAAGCGCAATTTTTATTTTACTGATAATTTATAAATAGAAATTTCACCAGTGTTGAATTTGTCTCTTTTTTGATCATAGAATAAATGTATTTATGTATACAGCTCCTATTGAGGCCTAATGCTTGGGGAAAAGGACCACTTCACACATTTAAAGCATTTTAAAGATTGAAAGATGCTGACTGCACACGACTAAAGGCAAACATGTTGGGCGTCTACAAATGTGCTCCTCGTACCACTTTGTCGGGTCGTTGAGGAAAAGGTTGACATGAGATTGAACCTTGCACACTGCAGCTTCTTTTTGGCTTGAATTACTCTTCGTGTTCCCAGAGCTTACATGAGCTATTCCTCCTGGTTTATCATAGACAATACTGGTTTATGTCTGTTTTTCTGGTTCAATTTTCAACAGGGTCAATTTTTAGAAGACACATTGAGTGCTAATCCTACCAGAGCCTGAAAAATAGGGAAAGACAATAAATGACTACTGGTTGAATTAATAACTACATACCAAAAAGAGAATTTGTTCTATGTTGATAGTCTCCAAATAATATCCTTCATTAATGAGGTTAGAAAAGTTCTGCACTGCTGGACTAGTGCTACACTCCACCTGACAGAGTCTGTTGAATCACCCATGCTTTATGTGATTGACTGGCAGCTCGCTATTAATTTAGGATGCCTCCCAAATCAGTAAGAAGCATTCCTCATATTGATTTAATAACAATTATACAAATAAAAAAAACTATATCAATATTTACTAGTTTGGTCATATTATGAATAAGGATTCCCAGACTAACGAGTGAGAAGGCAGTGGCAGTGATTCTTGTGGGTGTTAGACAAAGAAATTGGGGAATATGTATTTGTCTGACTTGTAAACTGCCTTGAGCTTTTTGTCCATAAGAAGGAAAAAATATATATTCATTAATTTGGAAAAGTTATGTGTCTTAAAAATATAGATTCTTAGATTGATGACAAAAATCTCTTCTGATGTTCTAGTTCCCTTTTCCAGACACTTCATCTTCTGACTTTCATTTGAAATCTCTCATACTTTTTCTTCTTATTGAGCAACCAGCATTGTGCTCCAACTGACTGATTTGCAAATGAAAATTTATCATTTGCCTTTCTAGTGGAATGATCTCCTTTGAGAAATTACTTAGCACAGACACATAGGCCAGAGTATAATCCATCCCCAATAAAATAAAGATCCTGAAACTGCAGTAATAAACACTAGATCTTAGATCATTTATGATACATCCAAGTACACAATCTTGGGGCTTTTAGCCTAAAACAGGTCTTGACTTCCCTGACTTTGTCCACAGCAGGAATGAAGAGAAAGGAAAGAGGGAAGGGAAAGGACAAGCGAACGAGGCTGTTTGTGGCCGTGTAATTGAGGATGGCTCTAAAGAGTTTTCCTAGTGGCCTAAAAAAACTGCAGATTCCACATCCTGTAAATAGCCACCTCTGTGGTGCAATTGCGCCCTTGGAACCTTAGTGAAGAAAAATGTGTTGGTATAGATTACCTGTTTGTGCTTTGCTAGTCTTTCCATTGTAGGTACAAGAGATGTTATTCCCCATCTGCCATGTTACCCAAATGTATCAGTAAAAATGCCATCTCAGTCTAAAGCTCACTCTCTTTTTTTTTTTTTTTTTGACTTTCTATTTCCAAATTTGAGTTCTCTGGAATATTTAGTTTCTCTGACATCCAGTGACTAAGTTGTTAGTTTTTTGGTATTGCCTATGTTATTTGGAAAAGTAGGGCATGAAGTAAGTGGGATTTCCACTTTTTTCCTTAGACTAATCTCATTATTAGACTAGTCACTAAACTAGCCTTTATATATATATAGTTTAAATGTTGAAGAAGTCATTGTTGTCTTTTAGTAGAGTTGTTTTGTTTTTTGTTTTTTTTTTAATGGTATATCCGAGACTCTCTCTTGCTGAGACATTGTGTAAAAGTTGCTGGGTTCTAGCCTGGGGCCAAGTTGGGTATTGTTAGCAAGAAAGCCACGGGCAGGGAACGCTTGCGCCCACATCCCAGGCTAGGAGTGTGGGTATAAATTATATGACTGCTCTCTGCTCTCTGGGCAGCACGAACTCTTCCCTCCCAGGCAAAGCACAGCATTGGGTAAAGTGTCCAAAGCTTTTTCTTATTATTGTGTGATATCACTGACCTTATCTCTTTGCCAGAAACACAGTGTGCTTATTTCTGCCATCTTTTTTGGAACTGCTGTCTCCTCTTGCTCAAACGTTCTGCTTATATAATATTGCAAGTTAGTAATATCTTACTATTTAATGATCATTTCAAATGTTACCTCCTCTGAATTTCATTTTTTTCCATATACTAATCTCTTTGTGAAACTACTTCACTAATTTATTATTAGTCAATCAATAGATGTTGAGTGGCTACTAGGTATCAGGTAGAAGTTAGTGTTTCGAGAATACAGAGATGAAAATGTAATGGTGTCTCTGCCATTGAGGAACTCAAATTGTGCACAAATAAATAATTGTAGGGATTGATAAGTGACATGACAGACATTAACCATACCTCTAACAGTAGAGTACATACGTAGTGATTGAGGATGCTCGTTTAACTAAGTAGGGAACAACCTCTTGAAGTGACTGTGTTTAAAATTGGATCTGAATTTGTGATGATCTTGGAAATAAGCACTTCAAGCAGAAGGCACAGAAGGTACAAAGGACTGGTATAATTGAGGAAGAGAATAAAAGCAAATGAATGAGCAGAGGGAGGTGAGTTCTGAGTGGTTGATAGAGGCCAGATGGTATGAGCCTCATACAACGTAGTAAGAGGTTTGCATTTTATGCAAGTTGAATAGGAAGCAAATGAGTATTTTTAAAAAGAGGAATGACAAGATGTTATTTACATTTTTGAATGATTCCTCTGGCTGCCTCTGTGGAGTATGGGTGGAATTATATTACAGTATGAAAATTAACCCTAGATTTGTTGTAGTAACACATAAACTATAGAATTTAAGTGGCTAAACGCATCAAACAAAGTTGATTTACTGAGAGGTAAAGTGAGAAAACTTTTTGACAGAGGAGCAAGAGCTCAGAAGTGCATCAGACAGGAAGAGATGTCTGTATGTGCTCACAGTTGTTTGCTAGCATGCAGTCACGTGTTCAATCTAACTGCAACAGTGCTGGGAAACACAGGAGAGCAATTGACATTCTTTAAGTAGTAAGTGAACCTGGCAAAGACAGGGAAGAATGTAGGCAAGAAAAACGCTAGAGGAAGTTTTGCAATGAGAGTAAGTAATCTGAAAGAAAAGGTGTTACAATCACACAGTGCTATAGCTGAAATTGAGTTTTTGTAGTGTGTGTGTGTGTGTATCTGTTTTTAGTGAAATATAACCATAGGAATGGATTCCTAAGGAGAAAAGATGTAAAACTTTGAGATGCCATCTATGTGAATGTGTTTCCTTTGCTTACAAAAAAGTGATATGTATTACCTAAATACTATTAGTCTCTATATCTATATTTCTAACATTTTGGGATTAGGAATATGCTCTTTTTCTACCTTGATTCAGTTATATTTTCTTTTAAAGGTGAAAAATCTGTTTGTTTCCTAATCCCTCTGTTGAATCTTTAAGTTTTGTCAATATCCGTAATGACCACCCATTTTTTGTCCAGATCTACCTAGTTATTTACTTCTGTGTTGAATGATCACATTAATCTTACTTTACGACAAACACATTGTTTTCTTTCCTTTTTAAAATGTATTGCCATGTCTACCAGGAATCTGTTACTTTTTAAGAAAAGATCTCTAGACTGGGTACTAGGCATCCACTTTTAGTTTAGTTCTGCCTCTCACTTTCTATGTTCCTTCACATAACAACATTGAAGAGATATTTATTAAACTCTTACTATGTGCAAAAGTCAGAGAGAAAAATTGGAGATCGAAGGCATGGCTCTTCTTTCACTGAGCTCACATTCCGCTGGAAGTCACCCATGCAACATACAGGTGATGTGCCATAGAACTGTACAATTACAACCTACATAATTTTACTAACCAAGGTCACACCAGTACATTTGATGAAATAAAAACAAAGGAGGAGGCTAGGAAACAAGCAAAAAAAAAAAAAAACACCCCATAATATTAACCTTTCATGAGTCACTGGTTGAAAACCAGGTGGGCTTGTTCAGAGACACAAATTCAGTATTTGGACATTGTAAAATCATTTACAAATATGAAGCAGTTGTTTTTTGTTGTTTCTTTCTAGTGGCTTGTATTTTGCCTTCTCTATATACCCTTATAAGTTTGAAGGATTACTTTAAGCAATTTGAGATGCTGGACTCACCTAGCTGTGGTTTCCTCCTTTTAGCGGTCCGTAATCCATTATGGAACTGCGGACTTATTGCCTGTAACAGCAGAATGGCCTCACTTTTTACAGATTAAAGTCAACATTGACCACCCGCATACTGCTGCTTCACATTTAGGTCTTTTAACCACTGTGGGTTTCAATTCTCTGTTAAGAAAACGAGATGACTTGCAACACCATCCCCTTGTGTCGATCAGGTGTTCGTAATTGCTGAGACCTGTGAGTAAGACACACTGTGTAAACTCCAGGGGTCCTTACCAAAGTGTGAGTGTTCACAATTCAATCACTGAGAAATGACAGCAGTAAAGGGACTCATTAGTCTCATGTCTTCATTAATGGGGACTTGGAATTGGAAATTTGGGGGATATTTATGATAGTACTCCTTTCTGTATGTTTGCCTAATATTTTGGTTTACTTAGTTTTCTGACTATATGCTCCAAAACATAAGACAGTAAAACATGAAATTATATTTTATTAGGAAGTGGGAACTTGTTAGAAAAAAACTTTTAGGAAAATATACTACATTTTTCTATGTGAAGCGAGGATTTCTTAGCCAGATTGTTTGTCTGACTCTTGTTAACTTCTTACCCCATGTCAATTTTGTATTCCGTCAGAGGGTAAACACACCGAAGGTGAATAAACCAAGATTTGCCAGGCTTTGCTCACCACCAGTCAAATATGATCCCTGTTTAGTCCTAGATGTTTCCTCTCAGCTGCATGGCTCACATGGACAGACAAGGCTCAAATCTGCAGCAGGTCTGATGGGATTCAATGCTGAAGCACTTAATCTGTCTCTGCCTGGTTTGGTTTGGTTTGGCTTTTGTTTCCTTTCCAAGACCTTGAACAGGAGAGTTCTGCATCCAATACCTGTATTTGGGTCCTCTGCCTCCAAGCAATCTTTTGAAGAAACGCTTTATTCAGAAAAGTTGCTTCCTTTATTCCTTTGTCACAAAAGCAGCAAGCAGTTGTTGCTACTGCTGCTGTTGTTTGTTAATAGCCTTTTATAATATATTTTATACATACATATGCAAATGTAAATGTGACATACCATAATTATTATAAATTATAATGGCTTTTGTACAGTGTATGTTACTATTATATATACTTATATGTTATATATATATTCTTATCTTTATTATTTCATTCTATTTTATTTAATATCCTTATTTTATTTCTATCACTTTTTCTCCAAAGGAGCATTCCAGATAAGTTCTTATTCAAAATAAGGAGTGGAAGAATATTATTCTCCTCCCCCTACCCATTGAGGTCATGTGACATATCTCTCAAAAGCCATTTAACTCTCTGAAAGAACTACCCTAAAGATGAACAGGGTCAATCTAAGTTCTTAGGAGGTCAATTGAATTATGCATGATTCCTTCAAGAAAACATGAATTCTTCAATTTGTAGCTCAAGAAAACTGTCAGAATTGTGACAGTGCCACCTCAGGAAGGCAGGTTTCGAATAGTTTTATAGAATGATGTTGTTTTCTTCTTCGAAGCATGGTTTCATCTCTATACATGAGAAAGTAAGTTTGTGTACTCTAAACATTCGACTCAAAGATAAAAGCAAAATGCGTTCACATTTATTGAAAATCTAAGAGCAGTCTTCAGAAAGTATCAAGGCAGACAGAGTAGCTATGTTAACAGTGGGTCATATAAATTGATATTAATTTAGATACAGTAAATAAATCATACATTAATGTAGAAAACAAGAATATTATTCACTCATAGAACTTAACATAGAAACAAGTCAATGGCTTTCACAGAGCCCTGTTAGCATTTGATTAATTTGAGGAGATTCAGCAGAATACCTAAAGGTTTAAGAGCGCTAACACTAAACCTGGGTAATAAAAATAAGCATTTTCATTGTAATCCTCTTCGATGTGAAGGGAAAAAAATAAAAACCTCTGTGCCAGGCATTGTCATTCCATTTAATCTTCAGAGCAAAGCTATTGAGCAGCTATAATTAGTCATAATTTATAGATGCAAAAATTAATCTAAGGTGTGTGAATTAACTTGCCAAAGTTCACACAAAAATGATTAAAATTTAATATTAAAACTAGTTTTTTTCTAAAATGCATGCTGTGCTACCATGTAAGAATATATTTAAATTTCGTAAATGGAAGTATAAGAGCTATTTGATTTTCTCTAATAACTAGCTTGGAGATTCTTGCCATTCAAGTTTAATTAATGGGAGAGACTATGTTAATGTTGCTGTTATATATTGTGTTATAAAAGACATATTAAATAAAGTACTTTCATTTTTGAAACCATTTTAAAATATAATTTTATTTCTAATTATGAATTTCTCTAATTATACTCATTGTAAAACATTTGGAAATTATGAGAAGAAAAATATTCTCCAATAACTTTCATATTTAGCAATAATTTCACAAAGCCCTTAAAGTGTATATATTCTAAATTTAACGCAACCAAAAAACTATAATATAGATGCTGCATTTTTCACTTAATACATAATTTACTTTAGATATTTTCTGTAATATTTCTTCTTATTCTAAGAGTATGTAATAATTTAATAAAGAGATCATGCTTGCAGTTTTATATAACAATGATATAATTGTTCTTATGGAAAAGAACAATTGCAATAAAGCTTCTTGAGGACTGAAGATCTTACTCTCTTATTCATTGCTGTACTCAGTGTCTGGTGCCTGACATGTAATAGATGCTGCATAATGATTCTTAAAATAATACATGAATATAATGGATTATTCTACACAATCTGATGGATTATTTAGCGTAAATAACTTGAAGTGGAATTGCTGCATCATAGGACATCCATATGTATTACAATTCTTTTATTCATATCAAGCATTTGCTTTCCAGAAAAACTGTTAATTTCTGCTCAAACTAGTGAAATATATAGTGCCACTTTTTTTGATACTTACCATGTGAAATGTTACTATTCTATCCTTAATTTTGTAAGTATACCTTTTGCAGAGTAATTTATTATTACCTCAACCTAAAGTGACTGTTCGTCTGATGGGCTGCCTTTTGTACAAGATTTTCTACTTTGTGGTCTGTGTTATAACAATTTCATCTTGCCCATATACGGGTGTGGCCTTTGCCCTTGGTTTTTGAGAGATAATCTCTAATTCCTTGGAACGTCAGGCTTAATAGGGATGTTTCTGTTTACCTGGGGTCCTTGGGCCAGCCAGATAATAAAATGTGATTTAGGGTCAGGGCTTTGATCTTGTCATATCAGCTCAGTCTTCCAAGGAGCTGAAAGCTGAGATCAGCCTTGTGGGCTGTCAGTTATGCCTGTGTGATGGAACTCCAATAGAACTTGGGACATCACGGCTCTGGTAAACTTCCATGATTGTCACTAATCCATATATATTGACACACGTCATGGCCAGGTGCCGTTAATGCTGTTTTTGAGATTATGAGGAGAGACAGATTATGAGGAAGGTCCACGTATAGAATCCTCTTGGATGATACCCCATACATTTCTTCTCATGGCTGATTTTAACTGCTACCTTCTCCCCTAATAAACCATGACTGTGACTATAACAGCTCTTAGTGGGTACTGAGTCCTTTTAGTGAGTTATTGAATCTGAGGGTGGCTTGAGGGAGGCCCTGAATTTGCAATTGGTATTAGAAGTGAGGGTGGTCTCGTGAACTGTCCCCTAATCTTTCAATTGACTGTTTTTGCAGTTGGCTTCCAGGTGCAATTTAATAGACAAATCCTGCCTCACTGACACATGTGCTTTGGGAAAAGAAAGGATGACCGGGAAGGGTTTCATAAACCTCTGATTCCTAGACTCTGCCCTATGTGCTTCATCCTTTGACTGATTTTAATCCATATCCTTTAGCTGTCATAAATGATTAACTGGTGAAGTAACACCTCTCAGTGACTCTGTGAATCCTTCTGATGAATGATCAAACTTAAGGGTGGTCTTCAGAAACCTCTAACTGCACAGTTGGAGTCAGAAGAGAGAACAGTCTTGTGGACTGTGCTCTCTGGAAACTTCACAGGTTCCCTGCAACTCCTCTCTTCCTTTGTTGCTTAATAGTCCTGGGTTACATTGTTAACCCTTGGAATTTCTCTGTACTCAGCTTAAGGCTTTGTGAAACCGTGTCTCTGCCAAAACCTAAAATTATCCTGAGCTGTGGATGCACTCTTTTTAGGCCGGGACCCAAACAATTGTAACATCTCTCAGTCTTTCTATTTTAATTTCATACATGTAATTAGGAATTAACTTTGGTGTTTGTGAAATAGGTAGATTATTATATTGTATAAAACATGAAGTGCTGCTTTTTTACAATGTTACCAAAAAACCTTTCTTTAGTACTATAATATTCTGTTTGTTGATATTAACACTCATATAAACACATGCACGTGGGTGTGAGGGGTTTGTATTTTCTTTAAAATCCATTCAGCCAAATGCTCTGGACATGCTACTACCCCTTTTCAGGGACTGTATACTTTATACATTGTCATTTTATTATACTTTTAAACTTTTACAATAAATGTCTTTATATAATACTGATTTGAAAATATTTTGCAAACACATGTGAATTTATTTACCTCGATGACTTTTAATATATGTGTATGTTTGTATGTATATGCAAATATAGGTATGCATGTTTAATACACATATATCAAAAATTGAAACCAAGTAGGACTTGGAGAGAACTGACAGTTTATACTATAAAAACTTTCCAATCAAAGCAAGTATAAGTTATAATGTTTCTCAAATTTATTCATACCTATCAATGGTGTTAGTATCACTCTTAATAGAAGTGTAAAATTTTTACTCTAAATTAATTTCTGAATACTTTTAATTTGACTGATTTTTGCAGATATTTATTCAAAAACCTAAGACATAGAAAATATTTATTTTTGAATAGTTTGGCCAAATATCTTATTAAACTGCTATAGATATTTGCAATTTGATCTTTGAGGTTTATAAACTACACACATAAAGAAAAATGTCCCTTCCTTTTAAAAATAATCATTTCTCCCTCTTTAAATTTTACTGGCATAGTTATTAAAACACTAATAAGTAATGGTGGTATTGCTTAATATAGATGTCTTTCCCTGATTCGAAAAGAAACGCCTCGTGTTTCAACATCATCGTGTTTATTATTGATTTAAAATAGAGATTTTACATTGTAGAACTACCTAAAAGATTTTACAAAAAAATGTTGGATTTTATGAAAATGTCTCTTTGTATTTACTGATACTGCTGTGAATCTCCTCCTTTGATTTATTATCAATTATGTTATATTTAAAGATTGTAATAACATTAAAGAAAGCTTGATATTTATTGATTCTTAATATGAGCTAGACATGAGATTAAGTGCTAGTTCATTAATATTAAATTATTTTTGTATTTCTGGAAAAATGTTAATTTTGTTCTATTTTAATATTAGTCTGTGTTATATACTTATTTAAGATTATTTTCATTTCTACATTGAGTAGGAAGTTAGATATTGAATTTTTCTGTCAAAAGCAATCTTAAAACTAGAAAATATTTTGTTTTATATTAATCTTAAAATATTTTTTTACGTTGCCCATAGTCTTAGTAGTTTATCTTTCCCACTGACTGTTTTCACTCGTAATGCACTTATTTGTAGTTCACTTGCCTAAATGTTATTTAATCTAGGAAATAGGTTCTATTTGACAGTGTATGTGCCAAACATGCCTGGGAGATACTAGCCTGGAGATTCGGGGGGCTCCTGGAGAATTTCTAAGAAAAATTGAGGCTAGCCACTTTCATTTAACTATCTGCCTTTGGTCTGGTTTTGTGCACTGATCCCATTGGCCCCCAAATCTTTTGCATTTGAGGAGTTTTAAAAACCTGTAACATGCCAGGGTTCTTTTGTCTATTTGTTGTTTTTGTTTTTTAGTTGCTTTTTCTTTAAATTTTTCTTTCTTTCCTTTCCTTTCTTTCTCCCTCCCCCCTCCTCTCTCCTTCCCTCTCTTCCCTCCTTCTTTTTCTTTCTTTCTCTTTATTGTTTTGTCTTTCCCATTGCCATTTAACACCCTCATATCCCCCTCTCCCAGCCATCTAACTTCAGTGCGTGACAGCCCCTTAGAAAAAGGGAGGGAGGCCCTGGTGACTGTCACACTCACCACTCAAGGCAGCAGGGGGATCAGACGCACCCTCAGGGCAGGTGTGCACCCTCTGCACAGGGTCACCGCTCTTCCCCGCTGACACTGTGACGCTGTGGGTCTCCATCAGGGTCAGCGCCCCGCCATATTTCACTCCAGCAAACCATGCAGAATTCACAAGCATAAATAATCTGAGCAAATAAGGAAGAACTGGTGATACGCAAAACCATGAGTTTTCACGGAACAGTCAGTGAACCGTGCCAGATATCTGAGAGTGGAGGAAGGGACAGAGGCACATACATGCCCTCGTGAGGTTATGATGGTTCACGTATTATCCTTGGCTTCTGTGTACAGAGAAAAGCAGGCTACAGTTTCTGGACTTTCTGGTTGTCCCCTACACTGCTGACAAAAGACCAAAAAGTGACATATTTAATAGTGGTATGCTTAAGCAGACCTCCAGACTGTATGATTGCAAACATTTGAAATTGTCTTTAAAACAGGAGAAGCACTCCTCACAATGTACTTGCAATGTACACACACACCCAGAGAGGCTGGCTGAAGAAAAATGATGGTACACACATCCTGTTAGAGGTCCATAAAAAGCTCAATTTCTGCTTTTAATGATGGTCAGAAGCAAGTATTCATAGTTGGGAAAGAATTTAAAGAAGATCGAATGTAATGAGTACAGGATTCCCTTAGGCATTGTTGCAGAATCCCAGCTGTAGAAAAAAGACATAAATAAAACAGTCAAGTGTAGGTTTTCTCTCCGAATTTTAAAAAGTAAAAATTCTTCTCAGTGTCTCACTTGGCCAAAATGAGGCAACTGAACTTCTACATTTTCTGATTCAATGACTTGAAGAAGTCTAACAGTGAATTAGAATATGGTGAGAATGGGAATGCCTGAGTAAGATACACAGATAGATGATTGACAGACAGGCAGACAGACAGGTACAATACAGTCCACATTGCTATTGGCACATCATGAGGACCCAAAATGCCACAAATGATACACTTAGCCAAGTAGTGACTATGCGGATGTTTCTAACCGAGTACAAAAGCAAAATCTCTATAAGAAGCTTCTGAGTGTTCTGCAAAAGCTCAAGGTGTGCAGCTAGGAAGTTTAGAACTTCATTTCAATTCTGCTAGTAACTAGGATGGAAGAATCTTGGCCTTGGTGTTACAGTGTGTGAGCCATCACTAATTTGGGGGATCTAGAGTAAATCAACTCCCTAAACCGCATTTTCTTAACGTAATCAACGACGGAGACAACCTGAAAAGTTTTATGAGAATTAATTCAGACAATATGAGGAAACATCTTAGACAAAGACAGGCAATGTAATAAACACTCAAAAAGTATATCAAACAAACAAACAAAGGAGTTAGGTGTCCTGCCTTCCAAGCGATCAGACTAAGGCTTTTAGAATGCTGCCATTCCATTAAAATAGTGTGTTTTTTTTTTAATTTAAAGATTTTGCCAAAAGGCTATTGTGTGTATGTGCATGTGTGCTTGTGTGTGTGTCATTCAAGTAAGCACAGGAAGGTGAAAAAGGAATGTAGTTTTATAAATAAATTTGCAGGAAATATGCTGAGCAAATATGGCTTGCTCTACTGGTTTACATATAGTACTGTTTGTAATTGTGATAGAGATTATTCTCAGGATGCTGTTGCAAGTCAAAATTTGTAAGGGAAAGTTGGGCCAGAAAAATACAGAATGTGTTAATGATGTGTGTGGTGTAAAGATTCCACTGTTTGCTTTTTTTTTTTTTTTTTACCAATAATCCAAGATATAATACCTTTGAGTCAGAAGGGATCTTAGTAACATTTTTCAATCCAATTACCTGCCTTATAATTTTTTTTTATTTAAAAGGTTTTTGTGAATGTTCCTTACCTGATAATGACCAGGTATTAAGAAGTGAGGAATGCAGTAATAGCAGTATGCTTAAGTAGATTACATAGAAAGAAAATTATTGTCTATAAGCAAAAGAAGAAAGGAAATTTTCAAAAGAGGGTTTTATTGCTGTAATGAGGATTGCTAAAATTCATGGCTCTGGAAATGTATAGTTTTGTCACTTTTTTTAATAGCAGCTTTATCTTGGGATTTCTGAAAAATGATACATATTAGACATAAGCTGGGATTTTCAGTATCCGATTAATTTTGAATCCAAGTTGGCCCATTAAAACAGAGCCTATTTAGCCTAGTTTTGAATATATCCTATTTTTAGAGAATTAAGGAATTGTATTGTTTCTTAGTCAAAGATGACACTCACTTGACAGTGTTATTATCTGTACATGAATGTGGCTATTAAGTCTGAATCACTCAAACTTTTCAACTGATTATGCAGAGAATATTTTGTGTTGCTCTTCTATTAGAGATGCATATATTAAGAAAGTCTGAAAATGTACAAAGACATAAAATCTTTTTTCTATGACCTATCTGGCACTCAAGCATGAAAAGAATCATCCATTTCAATTCAATTCAGTTTGATTTGATCTGATTGTATTCAAATTGACTTGATCTCATCAATGAATATTTCTATAGAGGTGTGAAAGAAGACCAAAAATCTCTTGGCTCTTCAAGAGTTCCAGTGAAATACCACCAAAGCCAGAAGAACTTTACCTCTAGACTAACACAAATTGAGAAGGCCTCTTAAAATAGGTTGTATTTAAACTGACGTTGAGGAGAGGGTAGGGCTGCCAAAGGCTGATATGGCAGGCAAGTCATTGTTGGCAAATGATCAGTGAAAATAAAGCCCAGATTCTACAGAGAACGGGGATGTTAAGAGACGGAATTTAGACTGTAGATACAGAAAACAGAAGTGGGTCTAAAGACAGGAAGTTTGTGAGACTTGGGTGGGTGCCAGATAGGAAGTTACACTTAGTTCTGGAGACCATTTACCAGCATGAGAAGGACATGAAATGGTAGTGAAAGACTAAGTGGCATTGACATTGGTCCAGGCTAGAAGACTAAAAACCTGGAGGAGATCCTACTAAGCCTTTTGCACCCTGGGTCTCTGGACTGTCTTTGCTTATGAGCATTCATTCATTCATGCTGCTGTTGCCCAGGCTTTCCAAATCCCGACATTTCCCACCTCCTCCATATGTACTCCTTCCTGTCACTACCATCTTGCCTGGGAAGTAGTTACACATTAGGTGTTCAAAAAGTGTATTACATTACATAATTTGTGTGTGTGTTTTTTTTCCCCCGAAATGTTTCAGGATTCACAGCTTATGTTGCACAATTTCTGGAAATGCACTTTATTGTTTTTCATGTGCTTATATTACATCTCAGAAAGCTACCTAAGTTTGAGGCGGTACTGTGGACTGAACTGTGCCCCCTCAAAATTTATACATTGGATTCCTAATTGCCTCTTTTAGCTCTTACAGAGCTAAAAAAAGAAATCTTGTTCTTTGCAACAGCCGGGATCAAGCTGGAAAGCATTCTGCTAAGTGAAATAGCCAATCAGAGAAAAAAGTGCCATATGATTTCACTTGTATGTGGAGTCTAATGAACAAAATGAACTAACAAGCAAAACAGTGACAGACTCAGAGAGAGAGAGCAGGCTGACAGCTCTTGGGGTTGGGGATGGGTGGAGGAGGGGTGGCGGGATTGAGCAATAAAGAGAAAAGGGAAAAATACTCATGGACTTGGATGACCGTGATTGCTGGGGGAAGGGGAGTGGGGGGAGGTAGAAGAGGGTAAAGGGGGAATAAATTGTGATGGAAGGAGACTTGACTTGGGGTGTTGACCACACAATACAATATACAGATGATGCATTTTAGAATTGAATAACTAAAATGTATCTGAATTTATTAATCATCCCAATAAATTCAATAAAATGGGAAAAATAGATAGGTAATTCATTGTGTGCTACGGTAATTAGCCCAATTAAAAAATCTGTACCATACTGGACAATATTTTTCTGGGATTTTTTTGAATTGATAATATAACATAGCAACTTCAAAGATAATTCTGAAGAATGAAAAACAAAACAAATTAACCATAACTCCATTATTGGCATATTGTTGCAAACACCTGCTTTAATTAATTTGCATTGCCAAATACTATTCTACAACATGAATATACCATATTTATATATTTATTCCAGAAATGATGAATGTTTGCTTTCTTTCTAATGTTTTTCACTATTATTTATAGTACTGCTGTAAAAGATAATAAACATTGCTACTATAAAACATGGGCAAATTTCTCCTTAAGGCATATATTTTAAAATAGCATTGTTGGGACAATCTGTATGGCTATTTAACTTTACTAGATAATACCACACTTTTTCCTCATTATAGTTTGGCCAATTTATATCTCCCAAAAAAGTGAACAGATATTCTAGTTGCTGTGATAAGCATTATTACTAGACTTATTTTGACAAACTGATGAATATAAAACAATATGTAATTGTTATTTTAATGTGTTATTTCCTATTAAAGTTGTTTATATTTTATTTTTTAAGTATTTTTACTGTTGTTCAATGGCAGTTGTCCCACCTTTTTCTTCGTTGCTCTCCCCCACCCTACCCAGCCCCCCACCTCCCGCTCCCACAGTCAATCACCACCCCATTGCCCATGTCCATGGGTCCTCTATATTTTAAATGGATATCAGTCACTTAGGTTTCCTCCTCTGCAAATTGTTTTTTCAAGTACTTTTCATGTTGCTTAAGAGTATTTTTAACTTTTCTTAATGCTTTAAAATTATATTTGTATTTATATTTTATATTTACATTTAAATTTTTATATTTTTATTTTTACATTTTTATTTTTATATTTGGGTATTTTTCCAATCATATGGGTTCAGAATATCTTCTTCCAAATTATGGATTGTGTTTTCATACTGTTTTCATTGGGTATTGATACAGACATAATTTTAATTTATGAGACTTTTCAAATTTTGTGCTTCACAATTTTTATGCTAATTTCTCATCACTGTCTCATTCTTCTAATGTCTCCTCTGAACCTAGGAACCGTATTTCCCAGGATCCCCTTCTAACATGGGTGCAGGGCATGTGGGCAGTGTGTGAGAATTAGGAAGACCTGTGGGAAGGGCTTGAGAACCATTTGCCCTGACCCTTGTTAGGGACATCTTCAGAGAGTCCTGAGAGTTGTGCCTGTTTCCGATGAGCTTCTGAGAACCACAGACATTGATGCCCCAGGGTGAGGTCTCCACAGTTTGCCTTTCTGACCTGCTAATTGTTGCTTCCCTAACATTCTGTGGCACATTTCATGACTTTCATTCTTCCTGCCCTTCCAGCATCCCTGAATGACCTAATTCATCTTTCATTACCATAATGCATACTTTTCACGTGATTCATCTAGATTCCTTTATGGAGGGTGGATCTCAGCAGGTGGGGTACACAACACTCTGGAAACAGCAGTCATTCAAGAAAATCTGTTTTTTAGTGCTCATCTGAAGAATGCAAGATTTGTCTAGTATTTAAAAAAACAATCAGGGGAATTTATCCTACTAACAGACTAAAACAAAAATCCATGTGTTTATCCTAATATACACAAAGGAAGGATTTGACAAGAGTAAAACCCAATCATCATAAAACCTCTTGGTAAACTAGGAAAGAAAGGAAAACATCTCAGTCTAATACAGTTCATCCACAAAGAGCTGTAGCTAAAATAGTAGTTAATGGAGGAGGCCTGAAAACTTCCTTCTTAAGAACAGAAATAAGACATGGCTACATACTCTTGCTACTTCTATTTTTTTTTTAAGATTTTATTTATTTATTTAGAGAGAAGGGAAGGAGAAAGAGAGGGAGAGAAACATCAATGTGGGGTTGCCCCTCATGTGTCCCCAGCTGGGGACCTGGCCCTGTACCCCAGGCATGTGCCCTGACTGGGAATTGAACTGGCAACCCTTTGGTTTGCAGGCTCATGCTCAACCCACTGAGCTACACCAGCCAGGGCTCACTGCTTCTATTTTTTATGTGTTGTATATACTAGATTATGTGCACTTCAGGTGTACATCATTATAATTTAATATTTGTATACACTACATAGTGTTCACCACTGTGAGTCTATCAATAGTTACCATTCATCACCATACAGTTGATCCCCTTCACCAATTTCACCCTCTCCCCAAACCCCTTTTTCTCCAGTAACCCCTAACCTTTTTTCTGTATCTATGAGTTTACTTTTTGTTTTATTTTATTTGGTTATTTGTTGTGTTGTTTTGTTTTAGATTGCACATATAAGTGAAATCATATGGTATCTCTGTTTTTGTGTCTGACTTGTTTATCTTAGTATAATACCTGAAAAGCCTGTCCATGCTTTTGCAAATGGCAGGATTTTCTTCAGTTTGCACTGAGTTTTATCCATTACATGTATATATACACATTTATCCATTGATGGGCACTTCCATTGTTTCCATACATTGGTTTCTGTAAATAATGCCACAGTGAACATGGGAGTGCATATATCTTTTCAAATTAGTGCCTTTGTAATCTTTGGGTAAACATCCAGAAGTAGAACAGCTGGGCCCTATAGTAGTTCAATTCTTTGTTGTTGTGTTTTGAGTCTCCACACAGTTTCCGTAGTGGCTACACCAGTTTACATTCCTACCAGAAGGGGGTTCCCTTTGTCTCCAGATCCTCACTAGTACTTGTTATTTGTTGGTTTTCTGGTAATAGTCATTCCAACCAGTGTGAGCTGATATCTTTTTGTGGTTTTGATTTGCATTTCTCTGATAATTAGTGATGTTAAACATCTTTCATTTGCCTATTGGCCATCTGTACATCTTCTTTGGAAACATGTCTATTCAGATCCTCTAACCAATTTTTAATCAGGCTGTGTTTTTAGGTACTGAATTGTGTAAGTTCTTCATATATTTTGCATATTAACTTGTTATCAGATAGGACTTTTTAAAGGATTTCTTAGAATTCTTTTGTTTATGGCCACACTGAAAATTTAATGAAAATAATATACAGTCTATCTTGAAAAATGCACAGTCATCCACTCATTCACACTTACTTGATTTCTCATCAATACATAAAAAATGCAATTGTGCACACAACTTCAGGAAATTCATAAACAGCCTGAAGTTCAGTCATAATCTGAACACACACCCCACCCCTGGCTTAGAACCCCAGGATTAAGTGATTCGCTTGTTGCATCTTTCTTGTGTTTGCGTAGAGACTTTTTGTCTTGATCCACTTAAAACCAGCAACTTCTCCCTTTAATGACTCCAAATACACCTGCATAGTGTATAATGTGCCCACTTTCTATTTTATATATTATTTATTGCTCCCAGCAGTACTTATGGAACACTTATTTTTAATATTAACTATAGTAGTAACTCAGTACTCAGTAGTAACTTTATACCTGAGGCTCATTGGGGTGAAATGATGAGAATCTTACTGTTAATAAATGAGTATGCCAACATTTCTTTCTTTCCAGCTTCCAATCCACAGAAGTAAAACAGGAATCTCCCATAACTTTTATAACCTAAGTGAGAAATCTTCAAAAACTAACAATGTGTTATTAACACACATATTGTGTATATGGTATTAACATGTGTTGTTAATATAGCTAGTATAGTACATAGGGAAAGAGATCCACGGGAGAATTTGTGTTTGTTGCTGCTGATTGGAGTTCAGTCTGGGCATTGGAACCCTTTAATGGGATCCTAATGTTCACTAGAGCTTGGGCTCCGCTGCTCTTAGCTCATTATGGGCCTCTACAGCCTGTTGTCAAGAGGAAGAGGGCTCTTTAAAGTGTTTTAAATGTGTCTATGTGCATGTGTTTCACTCTTAGGATAAATTACCCTTATGGTCTTAAAAATTCACTACCTAATTTGAATACTCAGGTATTTAGATTACAATAGTCATCAGAGGAAGCAGCTATATATATTGTAATGCTCTCTCTTCTATAAAACATTTAACTAATGACTACCCTCTTCATTTATCACGGAATGCTGCCGCGGGCCCACGTGGGAAGGCGGCCATGACTCTTTGCCACCAGAACGTGACACGGCCCTCACAATTTATGGCACCAGAAAAACTGAAGGAGATCCATCTTCCTGTTTAACAAAGGGTTCCTGCAGCTACATCCATTTGCTGAATATTTTTCCGTCCAAAGCCATCTCCAGCAATGAGCCTCTGTCTAGCTGATATCTAACATCTCAGCAACAATTCCTACCAGATTTTGCATGATTTTAAATACGTATCACTTTATTAGTTAAATGAGAGCTTTTTGATTTTATTATTTCTAATTTCTGAAAGCTCCTTTTTGTTCCCCTTTCTTTAGTTGCATGAAAAATTCTTTCACTAAAAGGTCTATTGAACAGTACCAAAAATATTAAGCATTATCAGGAAAACTATGTTTAACAGTTGTGTGTACAGATACTATTCTTTAGCAATACGGGCACACCGCATCTTCTCATATGCCTACAGACTGAAGAGCATAGGTGCTTTCAAATGCCTGTCACTCAAATCAGAGTAATGACAGTGTGAAAAATACAAAACATGCATGTGCTCTTATTTTCAGTATATCTGGTTAAAGAATAAAATTTAACCTCTTTGACTTCTCTAGTTATTATGAACTTCATTTGGCTTGGGTTATATTAATCACAGACTTACCCAAAACCAGACAGAAGATTAAATTCCATCAGGAGGCAAACAAATTACAGATAAGTGTAATTATTGTATTGCGAAAGCTACCAAGGAAGTTTAATGAAGGCGTGGCATAATTTCTTTCTGCAGAGACTTTTTGCAAACTAAATAAGATATTCCTCATGCTCCCACTCCAATTTCTGTTTGAGAAGTTTTAATATGTGGAATTAATATGACAAAAAGAAGTATCAAAATTATACAGCAAGGAGAGAGATGATCCTTCCATGAATTTATTTTATTTGCTGGCTTTCCACGTCATCCCCTTCAATTTTAAGTTTATAGCAATTTCTAGCTCTCTGCCCATGACATTTTATAGAAGATGGCTCCTTGCTGTCTTTCCACTGAGAACATAAATTGTGTTTATAATATTTCAGCCGCTGCATTCCCATTGTTAGAGCCAGCTCTCATCTCCCAGTTGGACATAGCCTCTGTCCCTCTGAGGCCCGCCCAGGCTGTCATGGCACCATGTCCAGATCCCTGCTATAGATGGCGCCCTTAACCTTCACTTAACAACGAGTATGCAGTAGGCAGAATTTTGACCCCGTGATTTCTGCCCCTTGACATTAAGCCTGTGAATATGTTCCGTGATAAGGGAAATTGCAAACATAATTAAGGCTATAGACATTAAGATTTTAAAAATAGCCTGAATTTCCTGTGTGGGCCCAAGCTAGTCATATAAACCTTTAGAAGAGAGATGCAGTCAAAGAGAAATCGGAAAGAGTCGGGTGTGAGAAGGCCTGTGTGAACCCACTGACGGTGTGAAGATAAGGGAGGCAACAGGATGGGATTACATGTTGCTTAAGGAGCTAATGTGCCTCCCACCTAATGGACAGCAAAGACACAGGACTTGAGCCCTCCAAGCACAAGGAACTAAATCTTGGCCACAACCAGAATGAACGTGGAAGCGGGGTCTTCCACAGAGCCTCCAGCTAAGAGCACAGGCCAGGTGGCACCTTGATTTTGGTTTCCTGAGACAATTAGTATCTAGTTAAACCCGCTTCGACTTCCAAGTAGAAAAGAAATGGGTGTTATTTTAAGCTGTTACAGCAGAAATTGATTACTAACATTGAGCGACATATAACTTATATGCATCCCAGTAAATCAAGCATTTTACACTTATAATTTTGTAACTATTAATACATTTTTCTGCTATACTGTTCACTTCTGTGCTATTACTAATGCTTCTTTAGAGGATTATTATTATGTTTTAAGGCTCAGTATCTGTTTACTCAATGAGAGCCGGATTCAAGTCTTTCATTTCACTTTTGTGGTAAGAATCCTTCCCTCTTTACCAGGAAGAAAGGTTTCCTGCTGACTTATGTGAAAGAGAAAGGGGAATTGACGTGGTTCCATGCTGTAGAGAGCTGAGATAGATCAACACCAAAGAAAGCAGAGAGGCGGAGAAGCCGGATCCCAGGTGACATAGTTTGATGGATGAAGTCACATCAACAACTAGACTTTTTGGCCACTTGAACCCCAAACTAGACTTTTATTTTCAAGATCATTTATATTAGTTTTCTGTCACATATGACACAAAGTTTTAATTGATACATACATATCTCTAAAATTTGTTTTAAAGTCGTACTCACTAAACTTAAATAAAGCACATAAACACCACACCAGCCTTTGGTTAAGTCTCACTCCCCCCCGGTATGCGTTACATCTTCTCTCTTTTGGGAAATCACACATGCCTCAAAGTCAGAAGCCATGTCTCATGCCCATCACACTGCTGTCGAGACTGCACTGTACTTGTGTTCACTCCATGGCTGGAAACGATCAGATAGAGAAACAAAACATAACAACTGAAGGGATTGTTTTCCTCCTGTGAAGTCCTCAAGCACTTCAAAAACAGTCACTTTTACTTTAGCATTAGATTGAAAGTAAGATGTAATATTTATCCAAACTTAGTGATACAGAAAGAAACAAGAGGACATTATGTATCTGTGGTGGTTTGCTTTTTGTGTTCAGTCTGTTGAAGTTGGTGAGTAGCGTGCTACGTGGTTAGTAGAGGAGCATGTTCTATACCAAGGAAAACATAACCATGTTAGTCCTTCTGGCTAATTGAATGGATTCACATCTATTTCAGTACTAAATTAATTTTTAGAATCTATTTCAAGATATGACCACCTTGAAAAGATCAATGCTGCCTGTCATCTGAGTTTACAAACCAGGCATACATTTAACCAAAAATTAGTTGAAGAATGTACTTAAATAAGTAAACCTGCCTTGGCTGGTGTAGCTCAGTGGATTGAGCGCAGGCTGGGAACCAGACAATTCCGGTCGATTCCCGGTCAGGGCACTTGGCTGGGTTGCAGGCCAGGTCCCCAGTGAGGGCCATGTGAGAGGCAACCATACATTGCTGTTTCTCCCTCTCTTTCTCCCTCCCTTCTCCTCTCTCTAAATAAATAAATAAATACATAAATACATAAATAAACCTATGCAGAAAGTTCAGGGGTCTAGATCTATTTCTATATATGCATTTGAAATCATACCAATCTCATAAAAATAAAGACTAAAATCTCCTTTCAAGAAACTGCATTTAAAGACAAAACTATCTGGCCTATTTTATATACTGCCCTTGTTTGCCATTTAAGTCTATATTTCAGCTCTTGCTTGATTCTAGAGGACAAGGTGAATCATATCTGCTGCCCTAGGGGAGTTGGTAATGATACATCAATATCTATTTATTGAAATGCACAGTGCATACTATGATTCAACACACATTGTAGTGAATCTTGAGGTGGTGTCCAACAACAAAGCTTACTAACAACAAAGCTTAAGTGATCAAACAAAAGCACCAAGAGTTATATTGTAGACTGGTAGATATTCTGTCCTTGCAAAGGAATGGACCAAATTAAGTCTTATTGAGTTCTAAATATCTGGGTGGTAATGTACAAGGTCTTTGCCATGGAATAAATAAATTATTGTTGGCTAGTATGTCAAGGGATTGTCAGTTCTTTTTCTAAATATTCTTACTTTTGTTAACATAGAGTGAAATATATTTCACTCTTTTACATGTATAACAGACAGAGCTTTTAAACATTTAGAGAAAGGCAATTCACTTTGCCAGTGTTGTTGATATTTACTATTTCTGAACAGATAATCTTATTTGCAAGAATGCTTTCTCCTAGGTATAGTTTCTTTTCTCTCCTGAATTCTGTAAGTTGTCCAATAATTCTTTGTTTAAAAACATCACAGCTCATGACCATAGTCATAGCCATCACTGACAGACATTTGTGACCAAACGAATTTCATTAAACCATGGCTGTATATATATGACTCAATTCTATCTTTTGAAGCAAGGATTCTCTTGTATATACGGATGCCATATCTACATTTTTGAATTGTAAAGGTAGAAGATATTATGCAAGTTCATTTCCCTCTTCCTACTTTTAGGCAGGTAAAATTCATAGCCATCTGGAAGAGATTCTATACTTTCAAATATTTTAAAGACACACGAATAACAACATGGACTCATATACAATTTAAGTATTTTTCACTAGTGTTGATCTATAGGTTCTTTTATATATACCACCAAAATTTCTCCCATGACTCTCTTTCCTGACATTCTGAAAATAAAAATGAATGAAACAGAACAAGCATTTGCTTCAAGTCACCATTCAGCACTTTATACTTATGTAATATATTTCTTTCTTTTTCATTTTTGAGGGTGAAACCATGTTTTCCCATGTTCACAAACATGTCATATTGACTTTATAAAAGTTTAACATAGAAGTGTTAGCAGAAAATATGTCTGACTGAGGATTTGGTTTCTGTCTATAAGACATATAGTTATTATTATAAGCAAAAATAAATCATTTTTATTAGAGTACCTTATAGTCTAAAAAAGAATTTCTATTCAAATGATCTCACATAGATCTCTCCCATGGAGTCTCTCACAGTTACTATTCCTTTTTTTCTTTAAAGGAAAAGATAGTGAGGGATAAAATAGCAGAAGTAATAGCTGGATTAAGAAAGATCTTAGCCCTGGCTGGTGTAGCTCAGTGGATTGAGTATGGGCTGAGAACCAGAGGGTCCTGGTTTGATTCCCAGTCAGGGCACATGCCTGGGTTGCGGGCCGGGTTCCCAGTGAAGACCATGTGAGAGGCAACCATGCATTGCTGTTTCTCTCCCTCTCTTTCTCCCTCCCTTCCCCTCTCTCTAAAAATAAATAAATAAATAAAATCTTAAAAAAAGACAAATCTTAGATTCTAGGAGTGAATTTAATATTTTATTCAATCCAACCACTCACTTACATGAGGTATTGGTCCAGAGGGAGGAAAATCAAGCATTTCTTTAATCCTGATCAAAAAGAAAACAGTAAATGAAAAGGGAGATTGAACTTGACAGAGACATCTTGTTTTATTTTAGTTTTGATAATTCGGAGGTAAGAGGGAGCGTTTTCCCATGAATGGCTGCAGTTTATGCAGGTGGTCTGACTGGCGTCCTCACCTTTCTTTGCCGCTGTTTCGCTTGACTCTTTCTAGAAGCTGTGAACAGATGGAAGAACTTGACTCTTCAGAGAAAATGGGATCCTCTAAAGTTCTCAAGATTAATTTATGAAAGTACACAAATTTAATATTTTGCTGAGTAATGTTTAATACAAAGCATAATAAGGATCTTTTGCAATTGAATAATATAAAGTCTATTTCAATATTTGTTTGTATGACACTAGATGGAGGATTCATTTATTCTGCAGCCAAAACGACTTCTCTTTCCCCCATAGTTTCTCCCAGTTCCTGTATTTCGCAAACCCTCCCTTATTTATTTTAAAACTCTTTTAAAAAATAATGGGAAGGCTAGTGCCTGGATTTTCCTGCTGACGTTGCCGTCCATCTCGTTTCCCAGTCAGTCAGGCCCTGCGGTGCAGGCTGTGTGTCGCCACGGACGGAGGAGCGAACCTCAGGAAGACAAAGAGGAACTAGTGACTAAACTCAGTCCCCAGGCTGCCGTGACAAAAGGGCAGAAACTGGACAGCTTGAAGAGCCTACTCTCATCTCTCTCAGTTCTGGAGTCGGGGAGGCCCCAGATCAAAGTGCCCGTAGATTCACTGTCTGGTGCAGGCTCACTTTCTGCTTCAAGAATGGTTGTCTTCTTGCTGTGTCTTCACACTGAGAGGAACAAGGGAGTTTCCTGGGGTCACATTTATAAGGCCACTAATCCCCTTCATGAGAGTTCCACATTCATGACTTAATTGACCTCCAAAGACCCTACCTCCAAATACCATTATATTGGGAATTAGGTTTCAAAATACAAATTTGGGGGAAACATGACCATTCAGTCTATTGCACTAGACTAGAAGTTTATCCTAGTAGGGCAGAAATATATTTTGGATTGAAACAGATTTTTACTACTATGTTCATTAATGTTATCATATGTTTCTTATAAGAAAAATTATTATAATAATTGCCTTTGGTATTGTTATAGTCATTGTGTTTATTATGTAAAAGGACATACATCGCTAATATTATGTTTGTTTGATTTTTAACAACTTGGGAAAGTCAGGGAGAAGGATGCCCTAATTATTTTCCTATAACTGCAGAAACTATAGCTTGAGGGTTTTAAAAATGATCATTTCAGAAATGGATATTATGTGGATATCAATAAGTCAGATCAAGGAAGCATGTTGAAGGTGAACATAGCTTAGGAACCTGAAGATAGCCAGCATCCTTCACAGCTCATCGTCAAGAGTGAGGTGTAGACATTTCTCAGAAAAAATTTGAGTCATGGCGCAAATTGAACAGGAATAAGGTGCTGGCTCTGGTAGTAAAATTGTAAGACTGAATTTTATATCCAGGATACAAGCCAATTGTAGAACTTAGACTCGTACAGGGCTCAACATAGAGTTGGGGGGATATGTCTATTTGATTAAGTAACCTTCATGTCCCTGGAAAGGAAAACATGGGTAAGGAATTGGGGTAGATCCTAATTATGTCCTTGAAGGCAAATGTTTATTTATTTAACTTCCATGGAGCAATGATCTTTTTTTCCTATGTTGCTGGGTGTGATTGTAATTTGGAGACGTATCAAGAGTCTTCCTGAAGTTAAGATGCATTACATCTCGCACTGCTTTATGTCTGTTGTTCATTTCTTTATCTCATAAGATACAACATCCAGTATTGCTCTTCAACCAAGTCAATGAGGGTTCTCAGACTTTAGTGTGCATCAAAATCCCTGGGAGAGTTTGTGAAAACACATAATGCTAGGATCCATCTTAAGAGTTTTAGATTCAATAGATGGAGGCCAAAAATTGACCTAACATTCCTTTGTGACACTGATACTATTGACTTGAAACTACATTTCTAGAACCACTGCTCAAAGAATTAGCATCTAGTCGGTTGCATTTATACTAAATAAAACTGGTACTTCAATGCAAAAGTCATGGTGTTTCTAGTCATTGTGTGGCTTTGAATATAATAGTATGCAAGGCAAGTGGAAAATTTCTATATTTTTACTGAAACTAGTTTTACTACAAAGGATCTTCCAGTTAGTCACTAAAAACATTCATTTGGAAATAAGTGGCAAAAGGTTAAGCTTTAACAAATTAAGAAACTACATTTTCTATGTATTTTTCCCTAAGCTTTTGACAACTTATTTGCTAATGCCTAATAATTAAATCTTTGAAATATTCATGAGATCCATACTTTCCCAAAGATAAATGATGATTATTACTCAGAGGCATCATAGTAATGAATAATAATATCATGTAGAAGCCAATTATATAATATGTCAAAGGATGTTGGCCATTTATATTTCAGGTTATATTTCATGTCCCTTAAACTATCTTACTTAATTGTCATTTTTCTGAGTTTGGCATTTGATAAGAACTGAAGAGCACATAATTGAAGATTAATTTCTGTCAAGGATCTGAAAAACTGATTTTCTGTCTTACTGATTAAAGGTTAAATGCTCTGTTTTAAAAACTGGTAGCAAGCTTGATAGTCTCTTGCCAAACTTAGGAAGTAGATCTAGCATTCTTATTGTACTAACAGAATTTAGAAATACTATGTGGTAATATAATTTTTAAAATTTGCCTATATTTTGTTGTGCTCTAAAGGTGGAGCAAATGAATGAAAACACTTTTTCCTATACTGCTAGCAACTTGCATCTATAACTGTATGACTGCACTTAGCACATTTTTTTAATATTACCTGTTTACCTGCTTCTCCTCCACTGGATTGGGAAGAGGTAGAACTTCTGTTTTTTCATTTTATTTTCTCTGGTTCCTGCTCCGTGGTGGAGATTTAGTGAGCATTTGTTGAAGTAGTGACCTGAACGCTTCACTCAGGCTATACAAATGAAACTTAGAAAATGGGATTCTAGTTTTCACAGTTATCAGTTCATCTCATCTTTGATAATTACTGTGACTATAAAACAGGATGATCCGTTACCACAAAGCCGCCGTCACATCACTTTGTAGTCCCTCCACGTTGAGACCCCAGTCAGACTTTCCAGCTGTGATTTTGCACAGAGCTTTCCTGTGGAGATACATTGGTTACGTGTAGCCTTTCAGCCACGCAGGCTATAGAATTTAAGATTATGTGGCAGTTTTGGAAAGCATTAATTATTCTTTTCTGATTGCTGAGGATTGATACCTAGGTAGCTGAGTTTAGACACCATGTGCTGAGTGAGAGGCAACCTCCTGAAAGAAGCCAGTGCGGCTGTCAGTGGGGACTCCCGGACACTCCTCACAACTGCGTCATCGGCCATGACCACATCACTCAGATCATCTTCCTAATGCCAAACCTGACGTCAGGGGAAAGGAGCTGTGCCCAGCGTGCCTCTGGAAATTGCTGTCTTTTTAATCTAAAGAAATTATTACTTCATGTAGATTTTTATCTCCGGAATTAAATGTGCTGTTGAAGCTTTGTATTTTCTCCACCTTATCGATAGCTTTACAATAGCTAAGTCAGATTCACAAGTAGCTGTCATTAACTCCAAGAAAATGATTTGGCCTTAAATATGTGTCCTCTTTAAGTTTTATCCTTTAAGCCTTAGCTAGTCAAACATCTCATAAAAAGCCAAAGTAACTCACATGAGTTGTTATTTGCTTATCTCAATAGTGACATCTTTTATTAATCTCCCCTCTGATTATGTTTCTGAAGCCACAGCGGCCTCTCCCTTTCTTGAACACACTCTCACTAATACCTCCCTAGTGCCTTGGTGCTTGTGATGCATTCTGCCTGGACAACTCCTAAATGCCTTCATGGCTGACATCATTTCGTCATTTTTTTTTCTTAGCTCAAATATCATCCCTCCTCTGATTTATGTGTCTAAAATCCATACTCTTTCCCAATCATTTCCAATATGTCATCTATGTCTGTTATCTATTGATGCCTAACAGACCACCCTAAAGAGGATGAAACCAACAATTATTCATTATTTCCCACAGGTGTATGGATAATTCTGTGGATTTGAGGATCTAGGCCATTCTCGGCTGATCTTGGCTAGGCTCTTTTCTGCACCAATGGTGAACGTGCTGGTGCCATTCTAGGCACTGACGAGTCTAGAATGATCTCACTCACATAGCTGGTGGTAGGCTGACTCGAGCATGGGTTAATGCTGGAGTCTGGGCCATGTGTTTCTCACTATCAGGCAGGTTAGCCCAGGCTTCTTCCAAAAGTGCTACTGAAAGCACTTGAGAGCTTGTGAGACCCATCAGCAGAACGGACATGTTGTCATTTCTGTCATATTTTCTACCAGAGCAAGTCACAAGGCCAACCCAGAGTCAAAAGGTGAGCAAATAGACCAAAATTATCGATGGAAGGAACTAAAAAGTCACATCGCAAAGAACATTGATATAGGAAGAGCTAGAGAAGTCGGGCAATTTTTGCACACAATTCATCATACTACCTTATCTTATTTTTCTCATAACATTTATCATTCCCTGAAGTTATAGAATATGTCTTTTATTTTGTTATTTATAATTTTCCTCACATGGATTTAAGCTCCATGAGGAGAGGAATGCTATTTGACTTATTATTATTCTATTATTTTTATGTATAGACCCCAGTATACACAGGGTCTCAAACATTATTATACTTTATTAATAATAGTGTTATCCTAATCTTTCTCAATATCTATCATTCTTTGATCGTTAAGTTAAAGGAGACTCATCCTTGTCTCAGAAAAAAAATCCTCTGCACAATAGAGTCTCACCGGAATTGATGACATATACTATGAAAGGAAATGAAAATATGTGGAATTTTCTCTCTACCATCTTAAGGCATATGAGATCTATCCATAAAGTATCCATTCAGGTCCTATGAAAAATGGAGGCATTTAATGGAGAAGATAGAAAATACAAGAACTTTGTACGTAGGACAATGATGCCTCAACCCCTTCAATGTAGGTACCTTGAGACCTCACACAGTTCTCCCAACTGCAGCACGATGCTCCTTCTGCTCTGGTAGCAGAAGCCATGGAACAAATTTTGCCGCTGCGCATTTCATGCTAAGATCCTGCATCAAAATCTCAGACACAGTAGTTTTTGGAATCCCCAGATCAGCTTCCAGTTCTCGCACTGTCAGCCGCTGATCTTTGTTGATTGCAGCCATACATGTTCAACATTCTCAGGTGTTCTTCTTGCTGCAGGCCTCCCAGGACAGGGTTTACTTTCAGCAGATTCTCAACCATCTTTGAAGCATCTGTGCTTCATTTTGAATGTGTTGGCCACACAGCCCACATGCTCACTCAACGATGTGTACTACCCCGCTGACTAGTGCAGTGAAGTCATCATTGTTCATGAATGCGCATTCCAGTCCACTCTCCTTGGCTGCCAGGTCACATCAATGTGGCACAAACTGTTCTCATTATAGTAACAATGGCTGAATGTTTTCCAGACAGACCCCCTCAGTATTCTCCTATTTTTATTTTTTTGAACAAAAGTTTTATTTTTTCGTGCTTCATATAATTACCACCTTTCAGAAGTTAGGAAAGCTAGGGAAAAACTCAGTGATTAAAGGAGTCCTTAGGTCATAAATAGCCATATGTAATCTAGACATAGCGACCAGGAAAAAGCTGAAGGTTCAAAATCTTTGTCTGCCAAGAGGGCAGCAGTTCAGGATGAGCCAGCAACGTGAGAAACTCAGACATGTTATTTCTCGTTCTGCCCTTTTGTGGGCAAAGGGTAAGGGTGCTGCCATGTCTGAGAGCCAGCAGTGTGTAAAGTGCGTTTCTGGGTGTGTGATAGAGTTCACTGAACTCTCACAACAAAATTTATTCCAGAGCCAGTGTTGAAGGCATGGCACAAAAAGAAGTTAAGTACTCTGCCAATGACTATTTAGCTTAAGAGTTGGATAAAAAAAATTATAATCCAAAGGTGTCCTTTTCCATTGTGTTCCAGGGCCTAGAAAGTTAAAAATGAGAATAATAAACCATATATGAAGAATTAACTTTTTGTCAGAGAGATGATCTTTTAGGAGAATTAACTAAAAAGTCTAGATATATGTAGATAAATAGCCTGTTCTAAGATACACAGAATTCAATGAGTGTGAAGCATGTAAGGTAGCTCTTTATCAGTAGGATCAGGAAGACATGTGGGCATAGTGATGAAAGTGACCTCACTTCTGGTCATATTAACAAAGAGCCTTTGAAGCCTGAAAGTCCACTTTATAAGGTAAGGTGCCCAAAAGAAGTAATGTTTGTGACAGTGATATGAAAGCAAGATAAACAAGGATAATAGGAATCACTAGGAACTTTGTGATCACAATCTAAAGAAAATCCAGACACAGCAATATAGTATGACATTGTTCAAAATGTCAGGCAATGAAAGATAAAGATAATGATTTAAAAGGATGATAATAACCTAAGATACAGTAGTAGCAGCAATGCCTAGATCTGTGCTTGTCAAAATGCAATGTTCACAGAAATAACCTAAGGATCACGGGAAAATGAAGGTTCTTATGCAGTACATTGAGTTAGACACCAAAACCCTACATTGCTGGCAATTTCCATGTGAAGTCCATGCTGCTGGTTCCAGAACCACACATTGATTATCAAAAACATGCTTGTGATGAAAGCATTTTAATATAATTATAGGGCACTTAATAAATGAAAAAGATAAATATTTATGGCTGAATCTCTCTCTTGAACTCACACAAATGCATACATACACACTCTCACACATACCTTCTCACAGATATATCCATATACATTTACTTCATCAAAATGTGTGGTAAATATGCAATAGGATTTGGAAAATTATTATAATACTATTGCCAACCACCTAAAAAACTAAAATTGGTTTTTAACCAGAATAAAGAACTGAAATACTTGGAAAATATACAAGTTAAATGGTTAACTTTTACCATTAATAAGTGAAATATATTATCATTCACTTGTATGTTTTGATTATTCATAAAATATGTTTTGTTTCTCAAGGTTTTTCATGTGGGAGAAAGATTCACTGTATTCAATTTTAGTGGGAGGAGAACTCACACATACTTATTGACCTGCTACACAAATGACTTCTTTTTTTTTTAAAGATTTTATTTATTTATTTACTTACTTATTTAGAGAGAAGGGAAGGGAGGGAGAAGGAGAGGGAGAGAAACATTGATGCGAGAAAGAAACATTGACTGGTTGGTTGCCTCTCCTATGTGCCCCAGCCAGGGACAGAACCTGTAACCCAGACACATGCCCTGAAGGTAATAGAACCAGCAACCTTCTGCTTTGTGGGACCATGCTGAACCAACTAAGCAGCACCGATCAGGGCACAATCGTCTTCTTATCTAAGGGAATTTTATATAAATAGTTTGAAACTGTGTATGGGTTACAAAGTTCATATCTATAAAGATGTCTTCCTTCTTTACCAGTGGAAATCAGTATTTTAAATTGGTCTCTTCCTATGTTTTAGGATGTAGAAGAAATCAAGCTGAGGATAATAGGGAGAAATTAAAGATAGTTTAGAGAAATTAAGATAGCCTATCTAAAAGGTTAGAAAATGAGTTTAACAAAACTAAAAGAACATCTGATTGAGCCTTGGGCCAAAAAGCATTAATAACTCTATATTAAATTATGTGAAGAATTGTTTGAAGAAGGACCCAGGACACATTTTCTACCTCTACATGAATTGTAAAAGTAAGTGGTACACTTAATGATAGGAAGATTTCACTTAGAATGAGAATTAACCACTTCAGCATGAGAATTCCTCATGAGAGAAACAGGCCAAGGAAACCACGCATGTTAGCAATGTTCTCTCAGGCTGTAAAAATTTAACATTCTCAGGTTACCTTAGAAAGAGGATTTTACTGTGAAGATTCATGACCCAGAAGAAAAAGAGAAATTGTTGAAAAGCTAGGATTCCCAGGTGAAAAGCACCTCCAAAATATAGGCATGGGTTATGATTGGGAAGTAGTTCTAACAGTAAAACAGCAGGGACCCTCACAGCTGCTGGCACAGAAGAAAGACGCCAAGGAACCTTCTTCCCTGAGACATTATAGCAATTTAACTATTCTCCACCCCTGCTTTTGTTTTGCAGCAAACTCCCTGTTTACCAATTAGGACACTGGCCAGCCCTTGAGACAGATCCCCAGCGTTAGTCAAACAAGCCAAGCCAAGTTAAGGAGCACATATGGTCAACTTTCCTCAGAAGAAACATGGCATTACAGGCACTCAAAGCATAAGCTTCTCTCTAATGAACATTCAGAAGACTATACTTAGAGATCTTCAAAAATAGGACTGCCAACAAATGTCCTTGGGTAAATTAGATGGATTCTAATGGGAAGGAAGAGTATGTCACTATTTGAATCCCTCTCAGCTTCAACTCAATAATGATGAGGATGAAGTAAAAAGTCGGTGTCATAAAGGAATTATGTTGAAAGATTTCCACTGAGAGTTGTTTTTTAATAACTATATATATATTTACTTCTTTGTTGCAAAGAGATACATGCCCTGTAGGGAGTAGAATCAAACATTTTATAACTGAAAATAACTTTTGAAGTTATCCAGGACAATCTGTTCCTTGGCAGACTACACATTAAATCCCAGAAAATATGCTAAATATGTCTAATGATAAATAAGAATTCATGGTAAAGTCGGGTGTTTTTTATTCATTCATTCAAAAAAAAAAAACCTTCTTCAGAACTTACTGCATACAAGAAACTATGGATAAAATACAACCTCTGTTTTTAGAGAAATTTTTGATTTATAATTACAAAGAAATGGGCTTTGTAGATATAGTGTGTGGGCTGGAATCCTAGCTCTCCTATTTATTAGCACAGACCTTGGGAAACTTACTTATTCTCTCTATTTCTTGGTGTTCTGATCTGTACAACAAGGACAATGGCATAGGTTGTACTTCACGGTTACTGTGAAGTTAAATTAAATATTAATGTAAGTGCTTAGTACAGAGCCTGTGACGAAGGAGCTGATCAGTCAATGTGACCTACTAGTTTAGTTCACTATATATTCTCCTATACTTGCCTTCAATGTTAAAAGCATAAGAAATAAAAGATAATAATAATAACAAAAGGACAGTGGTAATAATGATAATAATAATTTACATATGTTGACCATTATGTGAAAAAGAATGGGTGAAGAGATTGAATGCAGACTAATGTCTGGTGCTCTGGAGGTATCAATGATAATGCAGTTTATAATGTAAAATGCCTGAAGAGACTGAAGGATTATGAGATACAGTCAGAAAGGCTTGATAACATGCAAAGAAGGAGCAATGCCTAAGGGAAGGGAAATTTCCTACATTTATATGAAACATTATGATTTGATTGACGTAACTGTGGTAGCCCACAGTGCTGAGCAAAAATCATACTTGGCTGTTTGAGTCTTGATAAGGTATTGAACTCTTTAAGCCTCAGTTCTCATATCTGTAAAATGGGAATATTAAAAGTAACTTTCTTAGATTTTTGATAACTTAACAAAATATATGTAAAAATAGTACAATATCCAGCACAAAAGATGAATTTAACATATGTTAATCAAGTCATCCTGTCCTGCCTTAAAAAAGAGAAACATAGGTTACTAAGAATGGTCCTTTGAATTCATGATAGCTTTGGCTCAGGTTCAGGTGTTCAGATCTGGCCATTTCTTTACCTACAGACAGTACCTAGTTACCCTGACTGAGCTGTATACATAAAAGAAAAAAGTATGTGTTATTTGACTGGTTAGAAAAATAGCCCCTTCCCTCTAAAAAAATTAAGTGTCTACATTGTCTGCTGGATTTCTTATATAATGACTTCTTTCAGTTATCACTTTTATTGTCTTAGGTGTCAGGAAAACTATCAAAAGAGAAAAGTAAAATCTGCAGGATGCTCACAATGTTAAAAGAGAAATTATGGTCAACATAATTGCTGCAAATTTAAAAATCAAAGAGGGCAATGATAAAGGTAGAAAATCTACATGGGCAGGAGCCCTATAAATTCAATGTCACCCTGTCTGAGGTTCTCAGAAATGCAAAGCACTGCCTTCTGTGTATCCCCTACTGAAGAGATGTTATCTAGCATATCTGAATGGAGGTTTTTAACTACCTGTATAAAGGAATATTTTTAAAAACTGCATATTCTGGATCAAAAGTTAAAAAATTAGATAACTATTCAGTTTCAAGGCCAAATAAGAGATAAAATCATGACTATACGATTTCTAAGTATTTTTAGCTTCTAAGATTGTCTTTAAAATCACTCATTTTCTCCCAAGTGATTATCAGTAAAAGCTTTGAAATTTAAAAAATAAAGTAATTAATTAGAACAAAAATATGTTATGCTTATTTTAGAAACAACAAGAAGGAGGAATTAAATAATGCATTCCTGATTTCTGAGATGCTAAGATGTACGTGAAAAATTAGAATTAATGAAATAGAGTGTTTGAAAACCACCAGACTCCTTGTTTGATACATTGTATATTCTGTACTTCCTTCTCAAACTGAATTATACTTCATAAGCTATTTGGAGAAAACAGGTCTTCAGCTGCAATTTTCAGGGAGAAAAATGCAAGCAGGCTGAGTCATAGCATCAGAATCAAGGAAACTGAGACTTTGACTTTAGAAGTATCCCTAGAGTAGAATAATAGAGTTTTTCTCAACCTGTGTGTAATGGCTCCCAGACATCTATGAATGAAAACAACATATACATGCATGCATATATACATATACATACATGTATTTTAATTGCACAATTAATATAGTTCCAGGGGCCTAGCATAAAGCTCAATAAAGATTTCATATTTGAGCTCTGGCTGGTGTAGCTCAGTGGAATGAGCACGGGCCTGTGAACTAAAGGGTCACTAGTTCTATTCTAGTCAGGGCACATATCTGGGTTGCAGGCCAGGTCCCCAGTGGGGGCCATGTGAGAGGCAACCACACATTGATGATTCTTTCCCTCTCTTTCTCCCTCCCTGCCCCTCTCTCTAAAAATAATTCTTTAAAAAAATTTTTTTAAAGATTTCTTGTTTGAAAGAATAAGGATCACATCCAAAAAGCTGGGCTAAGATTTGTAGGGGGTTAGTAGAGATATTAGTAAACTATTCCGAATTTGAAAACAATGAGACTTTGGAGATATGCATGATTTTATGTTACTTACTGTTGCTTTGATAAGGTGACTAGAGATGGAACTTCTCTTGGAAAATTGTAAGAGTGGACAGAGCTACAAAAGTCTTGGAGAATCATTCTCTGCCTTGCATAGGAATTTAATTTCTACTTGATTTACAGTCCCATGTGCACTTGTAATTATTAATGGGAATGTTTCTATATTGCTCCTTTGGAATTTATGATGGCATTAGGCAGCTGCTTTGAGTGTTAAAGGTCTGGACATTTCTTTATCTAGACACACTGCTAAATTTCCTGACAGGTCCAGATGTGCATCTCCCTTGTATTAACATGAATCGTAACTGGGCTGTGTTCACGAGGCACTGTATATGATTTAAAACATGGAGTTGGAGCCACCTACCTCTGAGTCTCTAGAAATTCTATAGCTATACAGCCCTCTCTCGTGAAGGCAGCCTGAGTGAAAAGAGCCACACTCTTATTTTATCCTCCTAGGAGATAAATCTCAATTGATAGAAAGAACACTACCATCAGAAATTTATTGCTGAAGCATATAAAATGCTTAATAGAAAGTTTAGAAAAACCAAGGGTTTTGGAAGCATATGTTAATTGCTAATTTAAAGTGAGAAATACATTGCATCATCTGGAAAAATGTTAAATATTAAAAATTGTTCTTTATTTTAAAAATCATCAGCATTCTACAGTGCAGTTTACCATGCAATTAAAAAATGAGGAAAGGCATTTGTATAGACATTTCTCCAAAGAGGACATACAGATGGCCAATAGACATATGAAAAGATGTTCAATGTCACTAATCATTAGAGAAATGCAAATTAAAATCCTCATAATTTTGCTTTCTCTGAAATGTAATGCTTTCGAAGTGACACAAACCCAATCTTCTAGGTGTGAAGTACAGTTAAAGACATGAAAACAAACCTTACGTTGAGAGAGCAGTAGGAAAAGTTCTGTCTTTGGGAACCAGCCATATTTTCATAGAGAAAAGGAGGGGAAAGGACACACATTCTCAGGAAATATTAATAAAATTGCTACCAAAGTAGATGTCCACCATGTCTCAGAAATGGGGCTTGAGATGGTCAAAAATTGGATCTTAGTACCAGATGTATCTAATGATGTGGTGTGAGTGACTAGCTATTTGATAATGGAGACAATTTGGCTTCTGGCAATGACTGAGATAAAGAGGAAAATGAAAACGGGGTTAGTTTTGAGAGTCTCTATGTAGAAAGTGAGCCACAGGACCTCATGCTCAATGGTTCAATAAACTTTCCTTAGAAGTGTGATGTACTGTGGGACCATATATCTATCTCAAGATTGTAGGTCTTAAGAACTTAGTTTCTTGCATTTTAGCTTCTTGCATTTTATCATACAAAAGCACTAACTGACATGTGGAATATCTACATGTTTTCTAGTCAGCATTTTGATTTCTCAAGGAAAAAGTATTACATAGAGTGTACAAGTTTAATTTGTAGACTCAGACATATCTGGTTTTAAATCCTGATTGTTGTTCTCTTTTTTTGTTTTTCCTACCAGGTATACAACCTTAACTAAGTTGCTTGAACTCTCCAAGTCTCATTTTCTTTTATAAAATAAAGATACTAATTGTATGTATGTATGTATGTATGTATGTATATATATATGATTCTTGTGAAGATTAAATGAGCTAATTCATTCAAAGAAACACATAAAAAAGTGTATCGCACATTACAAGACAACAATAATACTAAAACTATTATTATTGCAATCTCTTTAAACTCAAAAGAGCAAATTCTGAATT
Source organism: Micronycteris hirsuta (assembly GCA_004026765.1). Classification (NCBI taxonomy): domain Eukaryota; kingdom Metazoa; phylum Chordata; class Mammalia; order Chiroptera; family Phyllostomidae; genus Micronycteris; species Micronycteris hirsuta. The sequence goes on along the minus strand of PVJI01006461.1, from coordinate 33,605 downwards.
CTCTTACTCAGTTCAATCTTTGTCATTCTAGGCTTTAAAAATACATTGATTTTTTTTTTCTATTAGGAAAGAATTTTGTGGAGAAAGTAATTTAGTCTCTCCCTTTGGCCCCTGGGAGGCCTATGATTAATATCAGTCTTTGTGCAACAAGAAAATTATTCATTCTGAATCCTTCTCCTATCACCTTTCCTAGTTTGCCTGATTCCATCTCCAGCTGCTTTGAAACCTATGAAGACTTGTGGCACTATTTTCATTATCATATGTTTTAGCTAAAAATAAATTCAAGATAAGCTCTATACCAGAACTTATTTGAGTTGTAGAAATGAACATCATTCATTGGTGACTCAATTATAAATCAGATATTTGGAGAGAGAAATATATATACTGAAATCAAAAGGTCTACTGTTTTCAAGAGACCGGCATTTAACACAGTTGATCAGTTATAAATTTCTTTAAAAAATAGTGACTCCATGACTATTTTCCATAGTTTAAATTTGATATTACTGAGCATATCTAAAAATCTATAAGACCAAAGGTAGCAGATCTCTTTGTTCACCAGTAAAGCCCTGGAGAGAGATACCTATCTATATCTACACCTACTTTTATATCTATATACCATCTGTGCTTACTTGTATCATCTATATTTATTTATGTCTATAAACTTATATCTGTATCAATAATCTATCTCCCTTGCTCTATTTCTTTATATCTAGCTATACTTACACCTATGTCTATACGAGTCTGTCTAAAAGGTATCCAGCCACATAATATGAAAAATAGAGACATTTATGGAAGAAGATATAAGACACAAGAAACACTGTACATAGGACAGTGATGCCTCAGCCCCCCTCAAAGTTAGCATCTTAGGACCTCACACAGTTCTCTCAATAGCCATCATTGCCCCATTGTATTTTCCTGAATCTTATCCACAGTCTGAAATCTCTTTTTTTTCAAAGGTGATTTCAGTTTTGGGAAAAGCCAGAAATTGCAGGGCACCAAAGGTGGGATGTAGGGGGACTGAGTCACCTGGGTGAATTGATGTTTCACCAAAAAACTGCAAAAAACATGATGCATGAATGGGTACACTGTCACAATGAAGCTGCCAATCACCAGTTGTCCATAGCTATGGCTTTCTAAAGATCCAAATAGTTTCTTCCGAGGGATGTTCAAGCTTAATGCAAAATTGAATGCAGATTCGTTGCTCTACTCTCTCAGTCATTTTGAATGTGATGGCCACCTGCTCCCTCAACAGCATCTACCACCCCATGGACTAGTACAGTGAAGTCCTCATTGTTCACACATGTGCATTCCAGCCCACCCTCCTTGGGTACCAGGTTACATTGGTGCCTTGCAAACCATTCTCATTATATTAACAATGGCTGGACTTTTTCCAGAGAGACTTCATGCATCCATCTCTAGTTTACATCTACATCTATATCAAACTTATGAGCAATTCATTTAAAAAGGCCACGATCGTGTAAAGTAAGTTTGATCAGGTAAAAACTTGGTTTTGTGTTTGTCAGCAGTTTTTTCTCTTTTGTTTCTTCCTGTCAGATGCTCACACCCCATACGTTTAATTTCAATGATTGGTTGTGTGTTGGCTTGGCCAAAAAGTCCATGTTTTTTTCTCATAAAATAAAAGATACACTTTTCGTTACTACCGATAACTTTATTGATTTGGATATTTTGAGTATGTTGGCTACCTACCTCATGATATAATGTTGACTGATCTCAATTAATGTCTCAGTTTGATCACTATTAATTTCAATTGGTCTACTTGACTGTGGAGCATTGTCCACAAGAAATCTTCAGCACGAAACTTAAAAAAACAAAACCACTTTTGACACCTTCAATCAGTCAGAGCAGCTTCTCCATACATGGTGCAAATCCTTTTTTATTTTTGCATTTCAGTTGCATTTTTTTCCTTTCATAAAACAATAAATCATTATATGCTGAAAATGTTGCATATTTTCTTCCATCTTCAATATTAAAATGGCTACACAAATATTCACCAATTTTGGTAATTTTTTTTAATGTATGCTGATATGAGAGCTGTTACTATCCAATCTAACTAAACTGTTGTCGAATCAAGTTCAAGACAACTAAGAACTACCTGAGCCATCTTATGGAAAAAGCCAAATCAACTTTTCAGCCAACCAAATATACCCAAAGACTTTCAGTGATCAATTTGTAATGCTAAGATATTTAAACATGTCAAATAATGCATACTTTTAAAACTAGTAATTAGAATTTATTTCTATTTAAAATTATCAAAATAAGCAAAAGAGTATAAATACCATCAAAGTTGCATTTTGATGAAAGCTATTTTACTTTCCATTTTTTTGGAAATGGGTAAGTAGAACTGTCCTTACTTAAAAGCAGGAGTCTTCTTTTATTTCTTGCTCTGAGCAATACTAAACAAGACATTTAGTATCTTCAGTCCCAAGTACACTGTTCTTTATATAAAATGGCCAGTGGTGCCTATCCCATCAGATAATTATATGGTTCTGTTTGGAGAAAGGATATACATATTTTGTAAACCATAAATCACCAAAAAATTACACATTTTCATTTTGTTCTTTAAAGTCCAACTTATGGTTGTAAGACTACGTTTATAGGTATGTAGTAGATCTAAGCAAGATTAAATGATTTCTGATGATCAAATATAACTGCTCCAGAAAAGAGTAAGATGAAAGTTCAAAAAAGGTCTATCTTCCTAAGATATCCTATTTGATTTCAGAGGCTGATTAGGCTACGGAGTTCACACAATATCAAACATAGGTTCTAAGGCCAACTGAACAAAGAAAACACGCACACTAATCAGGAAGTAGGAATAGCGATTTCTTCTGCAGACCATGGAAATGGTCAATGTAAGACAGACAGAAAACAGGAACATGTCCAGATATGACACAGTTTTGACAAGATACTAAATTTTATATCTTCTTAAATCATTGTCAATATTCTCTCTGGAAAATTTAAGTCCTGAAGACAACTTATACCTTGTAATAGATGTGCTTTGGAAAGTAGTCTGTTCCAGTGAGTAGAGTCCAAAAATTGAGTGTAAATCAGTGTGTCTGCCACTTAATATTTGAGAAAAGTGGCAAGGATCTACACAGATCTTCATGCTATTGGTTACATATTTGAAATTATGAAATTCATAGTTTTTTTAAAAAAGGGATAAAGCTTTATCCTCCTACCTTGACAAAATTTCTTTACAATAAGTATAACTTAAAAAATGTGTAAATATATATGTCTGTTTTTATTTAATTGAAAGTAGGCAAAATATGCCTGAATAAATTGTTATTGCACATGTTTGAGTGTTCTGTTAATAAACCTATGTAAGGAACCATTTTGCATGGCATGGGAATGTAGCCCAGCCCCCACTCAGAAAATCCACTGGGGCGCGAGGTTCCACGGGTAGGCTTTCCTGTGGGGAATCAGGCCTGCATTGTACCTAGACTGCCATGAGACTTGCTTTTGCTAAATCTCCCTCACCCTGGACTGAGGCAACATATGTTTACTGCATATCTCTAAGGTAACTTCCTGAAAGTCTGTGCTAAACCTCCCAAGTATGGAGTGTAACCAGTTCAACCACTTTTCCCCTGGATCTGTAATATCCTTCTCTTTGAAGTAATTAGCAACATTCTTTCCTTTGTTATCTGTTAAAGGTAATCACCTACAGCAAATCTGTGCATAGTAAATGAGAACCATCCTTGATGTAATGTACCCAGAAAAGCAATAAAAACCTGTCCCGGCAGGGGTCAAGCCCTCTCTCTAGTCCTCTCTCTCTCTCACTTAGAGAGCGGCCATGCTGCCCCTTTTTCTCCACATGATTTCTGTAGTCCCTGTGCATTTGTTCATCGCAGCCAGTACACACTGACCCTGCACAGGCGTGGGGACCGCATCAAACCCATAATATTTTGAGTAGCACTATAAAAACATACACACATAATAAATTATAATATATTTATTCTGTAGCTTTTTTTTTAATTTTTGGAGCAAAATCTTTAACAGGGTTTCTATAAGTAATACTTCTCACATAATTTATGTTCTACTGATATTAACTCAAAATTACAGAATCTTTTTTCACTTTTTAAATCTTTAGATAGTGGCCCTGGTTGGTGTACTCAGTGGATTGAGCACAGACCTGCAAATCAAAGGAATGTTGGTTCAATTCCTAGTCAGGGTACATGCCTGTGTTGTGGGCCAGGTCCCTGGTTGGGGCGGCACATGAGAGGCAACCACACATTCATGTTTCTCTCCTTCTCTTTCTCCTTCCCTTCCCTTCTCTCTAAAAATAAATAAATAAAATTAAATCTTTACATAGTTATTTTTTAAATAACTTCAATATAGAGAAACTAATCAATTGGAATTTTTAAGCAATAAATTTATAAATGAACAGAGAATTATTTTATTATTATGTTTAAATGTTATTATAAATTGCATACAATTAACCATGGGAAATATTAGAAAATATTTCAACTCATCATATATATTTCTGTTATTAATATATTATTATTTTAACCACACCTTAAGGTATTCTTTAGAGACTTACAGTATTGTAAGAGTTATTTGTCTTTCAACATTTTAATGCTGATATATTATAATAAAAAACAGGAGAAAGTTAATATGTTTAAATCTCTCTTTGATTAAGATCAGCAATTAATTCCAGGATTCTTTTTGTGACTTTTCTTCAAAGTTATGCAAATGCTTTTGTTTCCTTGCTCTGAGTTTTCTTATACTTATTTTAAATAGTTTTTGTTGCATATTTCACATATAGTTCCTCTTGATTTAGAACACAAATTTTTCCTCTAAGTGCTTGAAAATTTCTTTAAACATAATGTAGTCAAATTTATATCTATTTGGGTTGTTTTGTTAAGCATTGTAAAGTTTTTTTGCACCCCAAAAAAAAAAACAAATAAACAAACAAAAAAACAAAAAACAGTTCTGTGGGTAGGGAGAATTCAAAATTAAATTTATTTTTTCTGCTAATCATGGTTTATTCTTTATTGGGAATCTTTAATTGTTTTGTTGCATTCTTCTATACATCTTGTATTTTCTCTGAATTTAATCAAATTTCATCAATGAAAACTTTTAGTCAGCATTTCTGTCATGTCAAATTTTAAATGTGTTTCAGAAATATGTTCCATTTTTAGAGATACTCAGAAAATCTCATACATAAACTTTTAATTGTTTCAGATGATATCATTATTGGCACAGTTGAAGTTCTGTCTCTAGTAAAATAATTCAAACTGTGTGTCATTCATAACAAACATGCTTTTGGATTTTGGACAAAATTCTTTCTTATGTGGCTTTTTCCTGATCAATCATATTATCATCACTATCATATTTTATCCTCAATAATCTTTTAAATTATTTAAAGGAAACTAAAATATTTTTATTTATTTTTAAAATGTAATTAAATAATGTTAAATATTTTTATCCAAAATATTGTGATTCTAGTGTTAAATTACCATGTAGTTCACAATGTAAAGACTGGTATCATGCTTCTCACATATGTCTAGACATACTTACACACACACAACCTTAAAAATAATATGAATTGTTTAATATCGTAAATGTTCTTCAGGCACTATGTGCTTCTGGTGCTAATTTTTGTGAAACTTCATTGCCACAAATTGGAACCTAAATAGAAACAACAATGTGGGTGCTCAGTCATGTTGGAAAATGTTGCTTGACTTGAAATAACCAATTTTATTCATTTATCTGTGCTGACAGTTTAATCAATTTTTATTGACCTAAATGCTTCTGCTACTCAGATCCTTACCACATTCCAAAGCATTTCCTTGGGTATGCATAGTCAGCAGTTTGCGAGACCCTCCAAAAACAGGGCTTTTCTCATTCAGTGTCCGTTCCAATGCCCACCATGTTCAAAACCCTAAATGAGACAGACCCTTGTGGATTGTGCGTATGATGAGTAGTCATTCTGAAGAGTGACATTCTGAATTAAGAATCAGGCTACGTTTATGGTCACACACACCCTTGGTGAGAATATTCCAGCCAGACCAGGGCTCTCTATCTGGTTTTCAATTCCAAGCTTGTCACCACCTTGCCAAGATGATAGCATAACATTAATGTAACTTCAGTGTAATGTCACACAATTACTCTAAATGGTCCTTACAACAATTCTATTAAGTTGGCTAGAGTATCAATTAGCATTTATATTAAACAGAAGAGGAAAGCGTAGCTTACCAATTAAGAAATTTGTCCAAAGTCACATGGCTAGTAAATGGCAAAGCTGGAATTAAAATTGAGGACAATTAAAATTTAGGCAGAGCGAAATGCATTCAGTATATCATGTTGTGTGTGTGTGTCTATTTGTGCAGAGAAAAAAGGTAGGATAGGAGGTTTTATGAGACAGCTTGGAAAATAAAAACACATAAGAAAACATATTTTAAAGTAAATATAATTGACATAACTTTCAACTGGAAACTTTCATGTTGCAAGAGTGAGACGATAGCCCCAGAAGTTCCTTGGGAACATGTAGGCTGTTCAGAAGTCTGAAATGTGTATTTTAATATTTGTGTGAATTCAATAACATGTTTAATAGACTGCATGGTTTACTCAATATCGTTATTGTAAATATGACTTTTAAAACCCCAGTAATGTAGATGTAGCAAGGTCAAATATATATATTCTGATTGAAGACTCTGAGTCCATGTTCCCTTGTTAGGGGGTAGTTATTGTCCATCAACCTTTTCATGGAAGTATTCTGATCTGGTAAAGGAAGTTGAGCCTTGTTTTATTTACCTATTTATCTCTTTTTAAACTTCCAATTTTTGGATTGGCTTTTATACTGTATTTTTGTATTATTGTCAGGAAAGTATTTTTATGTATTTATTTTTAATTAAATTTATGGGGGTGACACTGGTTAATAGGGTCATATAAGTTTCAATACACATGATCTGTATATTGCATATGTTCCCACCACCCAAAGCAAATTATTTTCCTAGCTATTAGGAAAATGCAAATCAACACTGCAATGAGACATCACCTCACACTTGTTAGAATGGCTATTATCAATGATAGTTAATAACAAGTGTTGGAGAGGTTGTGGAGAAAAAGGAACCCTCCTTCACTGCTGGTGAGAATGTAAACTGGTACCAACGCTGTGGAAAATGGTATGGTGGTTCCTCTAAAAATACAGTTACCATATGAATCAGCAATTGTTCCTAAGGGTATTTACCCAAAAAGCTCAAAAACATTTATTGGCAAGGATTTATGCACACCTATGTTTATTGCAGCATTATTCACAGTGGCTAATCCATGCAGACAACCCTACTGTCCTTTGATACAGGATTGGATAAAGAAGATATGGTACATATATACAATGGAATACTACTCAGCCATAGAAAGATGAAATACTGCCATTTGCAACAATGTAGATGGACCTTCAGAATATTATGCTAAGCAAAATAAGTCAGTCAGAAAATACTAAGAACCAAGTTCACTCATATGTGGGACATAAAACTGAAACTCATTGACACAACAGTTTGGAGGTTACCGGAGGGAAGGGGGTAGGGAGATAGTAAAAAGTAAAGGAAGCCAAATATATGGAGCCTTGGTTTTAAAATCACAGCTTTAATAATTTTTACATAGAATTTTGGCTAAAGTATTTAATCTCTTTAGGCCTCAGTTTATTCCTTTGTAAAGTGGGGATTAACAGGCTTACGCTGCAAGTGGTCAGGACAGAATGAGGCACCATATTTTTTTCTGTGTATAATGCACACCCACAGTGTTGTGCACATTAAGCACAGGATTATTATACCCACTATTGTACCCATAGTATGAAATCATTATACCCATGTATAAAGTGCATCCTTATTTCTCCTTCAAAAATTTGGGCAAAAAGTGTGCATTATGCATGGCAAAATATGATATATTACCTAGCTTGGCCAATCCTTACTTATGATGTGTGATATTTACATGTAGACCTTGCTTACCTGTAGTTGTGTCTCCATAGGACATCTTGTCCTAGTGTCCTGTAGGATACAACTACAGATAAATCAACAACGCACACAGTATGAATTTACCAATAGATAACATTGATGATTCTTTAATTTTCATTTTTCAACATTCTAAAGAAAACACCTCTATATATTTAAAGTGAGAAAGATTATCCTGCAAACAAGAAAGCCTGAGAATTGGAGAAAAAATCTGATCTTTACACTTTCTACTGAGAAACAAGACATATTCATGTAGATCAGATTTCATAAGATTTAAGTTAACCAAATAAATAGATAGTGATGGGTATCTTCATCTTCGAGAACATAACTGTAAGAGGGAGAAAATGGAGTATATTCAAAGTCTCTCTAGAAAATGCCCAGCCATTGTTAATATAATGAGAATGGTTTGCATGACATTGATATAATCTGGCAGTGAAGGATAATGGACTGTAATGTGTGCATGAGTGAACAATGATGACTTCACTGTGCTAGTCAGTGGGGACAGTAGACACCACTGAGTGAGCATGTGTACTGTGTGGCCATCACCTTCAAAATGACTGAGTGAGTAGAGGAATGAATAGCATCAGCTTTTGTCTTAAGCTTGATCATTCCTCCATGGAAATATTCAGATGATTCAGAAGGCCTTAGCTATGGGCAACCGGTGATTGGCAGCTTCATCACAACAACATACCCACTAATGCATCAGGACTCATGCAGAGTTTTTTGGTAAAACATAAAATCACTCAGGTGATTCAGCCTCCCTACAGCCCAGATTTGTCACCCCGTGACTTTTGGCTTTTCCCAAAACTAAAATTGCTTTTGAAAGGGAAGAGATTTCAGACCATTGACAAGATTCAGGAAAATACAACGGGACAGCTGATGGCAATTGAGAGAACTGTGTGAGGTCCCAAGGTGTCTACTTTGAAGGGGACTGAGGTGTCATTGTCCTATGTACAGTGTTTCTTGTATCCAGCATCTTCTTCTCTATTTTGCATATTACGTGGCTGGATACCTTCTGGACAGACCTCATGTATATAATAAAATACAATTATATATTTATATATGACATTACTAGAGAACTATTAATATGTGACGTTACTATAGAACTATTAAAATATGCACCCAGAGTCTTCAAAGAATCCAACTCTCTTATAGGCAATCTTCTCAACTGTCACTTTCTTCATTTCTTATTTCTCACTGCAGTGATGTCTATCTCAATATTGCAATGTTGAAAGACTACTTTTTCTCTCCGATAACATGTCATGCTAATGGATTTTGCAAGAAAGATAGATGTAAAATATCAGCAGTAGATAAATATTGTACATATTCAAAGAGACTGTCTCACTAGTATTCTGATATACATCTGTTAATATCTCTAAGTTTAAAAGGCTGTTTCTTTTAGAAAATCAAGTTATATGTATATTCATTTGACAAGGTCACCTAGCAGTGTTGTGGTTTTTTGCATAGAAGCCAATATTTTCTATTGTAGTGGTAAAGTATACATTGATATTATAAATAAGGAACATCTAGCTACATAACGGGTTAATCTAACTGGAACAATTTACCTCATTGGAATAAGAAATTCATTTCTTCAAAGCAAATATCGATTAACTCAACCATTCAGTAAGCAGATATTGGGTGCATATCCTATGTAGCAGGACAAATTAAAGGTAAACAATCACTGGTAGTTTTTCAATTGGTTCCACCTATTCCACAGGTATTGCCATACTGTACCTGCATGATTAATCCAAGCACACGTTGTATGCATGACTGCCACTTTCTAGAAAAAAATGGAGCACAGAGAGTTTTATTTCTAAATATACCACTATTTTGTAAAAACGCAGAGTTGGTAGAGGAAAACATTCTGCTTATTTGGTTCTCTCTTTCTGAAATTCTTAAGGCTTCCTTGAATTTTCAGCAGTCTGAGGCATTGGCAAGACCAGTTTCATGCCCTAAGATTGCTTCCTTTTCTTTTCCCTCATCCTTACTGGAACAGTGATAAAGGCTCCTGGTGAAGACAGCATCTCTCTTCCCATTCCAGAATCTACACTGCGGAGACAGGTTAAGAACTGGAATGTTTGCCAGGGACTGATTGAAATTTAATTTTTTCCCATTGAAGTCACTGCTGCAGTTGACGTCTGTCATAACAGACCCTACCGTTTCCTTCCCGCTGCCTCTTCGCTGCTTGCTTCCAGTCTACCTCATGCTATGGTACTTGTTAATCCATGGAAGATGCTTAGGTGACTGTTAGCATTTCTAGTTCTTTTTGAGAGGCATGCAAGGTAACACATATTGTATCTGCATGTAATAAAACAAAATACTATAAACAATATTTATTAAGCATTAATTTCATGGGGGTCAGGAAAATCTTCATCCAAAACAAAGTGACTTTGGGCTTTCAGTCAATATGTGCGTCTCAATAATGAGGACATGTCTTAATAGACATTGATATTAAAACAGTGAGTTTTGACAGTGTTATGTATTTTGGCCAAAGTAAACATAAAGGATGTTGCAGTTATCTTATAAGCTAATATGTTAATTTGCCACCATTATATAGATGTGGGTAGAAGACACAATGCCTGAGTCAGAGGTAAATAACAACTTATTGCTCACAGCAATATCCATAGCCGAGAATAATCATTTTTGCATTATTTCCCAGAAGCCCATTTTCAACAGAACTGCATTAGAGAAGAAAGCCCTGAGTTTAGGAAACCTGAATCTTTTATAATGGGTAGTGAACATGTTTGTTCTTTGTTCTAAGGAAAAATATTATCTTTATTATACTGGACAGAGAGCATCTGCCCTTTTCTCTGGAGGGAAATACTAACTTTATTTTCTAAAGATGTTTGCTATACGAAAAGATGCCTAAAATAAGATTTTGACATGCATTATTCCTATCAGATTACCCTCTTGAACTCTTCAGGGGCAGGCAACCCATTATTTCATGATATAGGTCATTGCATTTTTGCACAATAAACCTTTATCCAATGCATTTTGCAAAGATTGTCTTCTATCTGTAACAATACTTACATTTTTCAAGCAGTTCTACTATAATCTTGGCTCATCATAAGCCTGTAGTCACCTATATTCTCAAATGAGTTTTTCGTAACATCCACTGAAATTAAACTCACTCTTTTTATATGAGATTTCTTTTTAGAAGCTACATACAGGATTTGATAGTAATTCCTGTTTGTTTTATCTCAGAAGGTCAATTTGCTGATCACTAACTTTAGTCCTATGAAGAAAAAAGTATCTTTCCTCATGGGTTTATCAGGAGACATTGGTAATTACTGCAGTGAGAAAACTTCACCAAGTGTTAATGGGAAGCCACAGGTAAAACTTTATTTCATTTTATTGTCAAAGAGGATTCTTGGCTACAAAAAAAAAAAAAAAGAAAGAAAGTAAAAGTAAGGAGTCCTTTTTACATTATGGTTATTATCTTGATAAAAACAAACATTTAACTTCGAAAATACATGCTTTCTTCTAAACTCCACAGGCAAATAACTTTATTTAGAATATATTATGAATTTCAGCCATGCTCCATTTACACTTTCAAGCACTTTTTTTCATACAGGAAAAATATGCTCTTAACTAAAATACACACTGGGCAAGACAATCTTTGCAAAATTTTTTTCTTTTAAATTAAAGAGAGAGTACTAGATTTACAATTACATTATTTCATTTAACAAACTGGTTAAATGCTTTCTAAAATATTTCCCTGCAAAGAGTTCATTTAATTATTTTTTATCTGACTGGTGACTTTCAAATCCTAGTTAATTACTTGAAATTATTTTTTTCCTCTTTGTATTTTGTTGGTTAACAATTTGAAAGGACAGTAAAAAGAAAGATAATGCTGGCTTTGATTTTGATAATAACTTTAGAATTTGAATGTTTTTACTTTGGTACCTGCTTAGCATGATATGATGATGATTTGCTGTGAATTCACAGTTAAGACATGAAATACGATTGAATTCACATTATTTTTGGAAAGTCAATGGCATGAGGTATGTGTAAATAAATATTCTGTAGTGTTTATGATGGCTAATTATATGTGTTGACTTGACTGGACCACAGGATGACCGGGTGCTTAGTCAAACAATATTCTGAGTATTTCTGTGAGGGCGTTTTGAATAAGATTAACCTTTGATTTGGTAGACTGAGAAAAATAGACAGCACCCCCCCGCCCCCGCCGCCTCATGTGGGTGGGTCTCATCCGATTAGTTAAAGGCCTAAACAGAAGTGAAAACCTGTGGTAACAAAGGGTGGACTTTCTTCTGCTTCACTGCCTTCAAACGGGACACAAGATTTCTTCTGTCTTTGTACTCAAACCGACACGTCGGCTCTTCCTGGCTCCACAGACTGCCAGCCTTCAGACTGGAAGTGCCCCGTTGGCTCTCCCAAATCTCCAGTTTGCCAACTCAGCCTTCAGATCTTGGGACTTCTCATCCTCTACAACTCTATGAGCCAATTCTTTGTAATAATTTTTTTTCTCTGGAAAACCCTGACAAATACTGTGTCTTTTGTGGCTTCTCATATGGGGTGTTATTAAAGTTCCTAGGTGTTTAATCTATATGCCTATGAAAGCTAACTTATTACTATTAATCTTGAACCATTGAATGAAAGCTTATAGGGAAGAATCAATAGAATATTAACAAAATTGCTATGATATCCAGAGAGCAGTGTTTTCCTCTCAGTGGGCAGTAACAAAGATTCAAAAAGGTGATAGGACTTGGATGACTATATCAGATAGACAGATGGATGGATGGACGGATGAAAGTAGCAAAGGCCCACACCATTAGAGATGTATGAAAGAATATTAGTTTAGATAGCATGAGAGAAACTAAAATAAGTGTGACCCTAATAAGGTAGTAAACTCCATCCTGATCAGACTTGTGGGTTCTCCTTACACAAGTCACCAGATGCTGGAAGGATTGATGCTTAGTGCTAGTCAGATGCTATTGGAGTTGCTAATGCAATTTGCTAAGTATCTTAGCATTTATTCTGTAGGCAATAGGATGCTGTTACAATGAGCCAAGTATATTAAAAAATTGAGGTGATTATTCCAAAGTTTCTATTTTGAATTAAAAATTAAGGGAAAATAAGATTTTTCTTTCTTGAATCTTCTGAATTTTCAGTGGCTGTTTTATTTTGGCAAATAATCATTAAAGAGTATTCTGTAGACACGTTTTGACATTCAGAAGAATAAAAATTTCAGAATCAAGTGCTCAGGCGCTTTCATAAAGAATGGGCTCTAATCATTTCCAAACTGACTGTTTCTTTTTATGCTTTCAGAACAGTGCAAAAACAATTTTACTTTCCTTTAAACGAGATGTTTAGAAGAGCGTTATGTTTCTTTTAATCTGTCAGATATATCCTTTTGTTTAGATGACTGTTTCCAGACTGTCCGGCAGAAATCTGTTCACAAGAATGGCAAGTTAATAAGAGCTTGGTCATGGCTTCCTACCTCGTTACATTTCTTCTGAGTGTATTCATCCATCAGAATGTGCAATCCCAAAAACTATCAGGTTCACCATGCATAATAGGTAGTACCACTACCTCTATACTAATAACAATGACCATAGTAATAATAATGATAGTAATGGCAGCTTCATTTTTCCCGAGTATTTTCCAATAAATACTGTTATACAAAAATAAATTTCAGAGACTTCTGGTCAAGATGATATAGGTAAGCATGGCTTGCCTCCTCATACAACCACACCAAAATTACCACTAAACTATAGAACAACCATCATTGAGAACTATCAGAAATTCAGTTGAATGGCAGTTCTACAACTATGGAATTAAAGAAGAAACCATATTGAGACTGGTAGGAGAGGCAGAGACTCAGAACAAGCTGGTCTCACAACTACGAATAGCAGATAAAAATCAAGAGGGAATCACAGGGATGAAGGGACGCAGCCCTACACCTGGTGTCCCAGTGCAGGGTTCCAATGCCAGGAAGATAAATCCCCATAACTTCCAGCTATAAAACCAGTGGGGATTGAAGTTGTGGAAGACAGAAACTTCTGGAATCCCAGGCAATTACTCTTAAAGGGCTAACACACAGATTTACTTGGACTCACTCCCTCTGAGCTCCCACACAGGGCAGCAGATTGAAAGGCATCAGGAACTGAATTGTCCAATTCAGGGAAACAGCTATGAGACAGCTTTCTCCAAGACAGAAGTGCTGGCAGAGGCCATTGTTCCTTTTCTGAGCCCTTTCCCAACAGAGCCAGCTGGCAGGTGCCATATATGAGACTACATCAACCTGGCTTACACTGTTTACCCTACCCTCATTATTCCCTGAGGTCCCATCCCACCCAACTTTCAGACCCACTCAAACTTTCCAGCAGCTTTTCCATATGAACAGCTTGTCTTGGTTCATTTTTCAGATTTTCCTACATTCTCTCAAACAAGTAACATCTGGCTTCAGGGAGCCTTGGACCTCTCACTAAATTGCCCCAGGCTCAGCACTAGAAGAAGCCAGCCTTGATTCAAGCTTGGACTCACCTTGGAACTTTCAATCTCAGCACAAGTAGAAGCCATCTGCATATTGCTTTGTAGCTAATGCTATGTGACCCTGGACAGAACACAAGCAGTGGATGACCTTGGACATGCCAACAGCAATCAAGTCTTGGCTACAAAGTGAGGGTGAATGCAGCCCACACAGTGGGCACAACTTGAATACCCAGCTAGGGTAATAGGGGAGGGTGTGCCACTGGACTCTACAGGACACCTACTATATTAGGTCACTCCATCAAGCATGGGAGACATAGTACCTCTACCTAATACATAGAAACAAACACAGGGAGGCTGCCAAAATGAGGAAACAAAGACACATAGCCAAAATGAAAGAAGAGAATAAAACTCTAGAAAAATAACTAAACAAAATGGATAGAAATTATCTACGAGATGCATAGTTCAAAACACTTGTTATGAGCAATCTCAAGGAATTTAGTGAGGACCTCAGCAGCATAAAAAAGATCCAGTCAGAAATGAAGGCTACATTAATTTAAAAAAAGAAATAATATACAGGGAATAAACAGTAGAGTGGGTGAAGCTGAGAATCAGATTAGCAATTTGGAACATAAGGAAGAAAAAAACAACTAATCATAACAACAAGAAGTAAAAAGAATTTAAAAAATGAGGATAGTGTAAGAAGCCTTTGGGACAACTTCAAGTGTATCAACACACACATCATAGGGGTGCTGGAAGGAGAAGAGAAAACCAGGAGATTGAAAACCTACTTGAAAAAATAATGAAAGAAAACTTCCCTAACTTGGTGAAGGAAAGAGACATACAAATCCAGGAAGCACAGAGAGTCCCATACAAGATGGACCCAAGGAGGCCCACAACAAGACACATAATAATTAAAATGCCAAAGGTCAAATACTCTCTCAGGAGAATCATGAAAACAGTAAGAGAAAAGCAGTTAGTTACCTACAAGGGAACCTCCATAAGAGTCCACTGATTTCTCAAAAGAAATTTTGCAGGCTAAAAGGGACTGGCAAGAAATATTCAAAGTGATGAAAAGCAAGGACCTACAAAATTACTCTTCCTAACAAAGCTATCATTTAGAATCAAAGGACAGATAAAGAGCTTCCCAGACAAGAAAAAGCTAAAGGAGTTCATCACCACCAAACCAGTATTATATGAAATGTTGAAGGGTCTTGTTTAAGAAGAAGATAAAAAATATGAATAATAAAATGGTAATAAATACATATCTATCAATAATTGAATCTAAAAGACAAAATAAAGAAGCAGAACAGAAACAGAATCATAGATATAGAGAGCATTTCCATGCTTGCCAGAGGAGAGGGGGGTTAGGCGAAGGGTGAAAAAGGTGAATGGATTAAGAAATACAAATTGGTAGTTACAGAATAGTCATGGAGATGTAAAGTACAGCATAGGGAATAGAGTAGTCAAAGAACATATATGCAGGTCCCATGGACATGAACTAAGGGCTGGCACTGCCGAAGGGAGTAGGGGTGATGGAGGGGGAGAAAAGGGGAAAATTGGTACAACTGTAATAGCATAAACTATAAAATATAATTAAAAATTATTTCAACTTGAGATTCAGGGGCAAAAAATCAGAAATATATGAAAAATAGATAGATACTGCTGGAATGTCAACTGAAACCATGTTGAATTTATATACAATGGACATCACTACTGTGGTAGAGGGTTCAGACCTCTGAAAGGAGAGAGAAGAAAATAATGTCTGAGGTTTCTGATTAGAGTGAAAAGAGTCTCTCTCTCTCTCTCTCTTTCTCTCTCATCTCTCATGACAAGAATTAAGGTACCGCAAAAATATCCTTAACTTTCAAACTGAACTATGAGAACCAACTCACAATGACTTTGTCATGATATCAAGTGTAGGTGAACTCAACAAGAGAAGTGTGATATCTCAGGCAGGTTTAAAAGTTCAACCTCAAGCCCATTTACACAGTGAGCAGGCACTTTATAAAATACCCACAGTTTCTGTGGACTTGAATGTTGTGCCACTGACAAAAGAAAGAAAAAATCAAGCAGGCTCTGCTTTAAAAAGATGTAGAACATTCTCTATGGATGTGAAACCCTGTGGGGGGTAGTTTCAACTGTGTTACATGTGTCATTTTTAAGAGGAAGTTTCCACAACAGTCACAAAAATATGGTCCGTTAAGAGCAACCTAAGTAAAGCTCTTATCGTCAGTTATCAAAACTCTAGACTGTTAGGTTTGTTAGGATGGAGAAGGTCAGACTACACACAAAGTAAAAGACTCAGACAGGTTGTAACAAGTAGTAGCAGAAATTCAATAGATGGCACTCTTCCCCCTGATTTGAGCTCATTGCTGTGCGAGGCTCTCATTGCCTGATCTCTAGACCTTAAGCGGGATCTTCTCCCTTGCCTCTTCAGCTTTTATCTCCAAATACTCAACTATATTTAACTTGGTGATTCAGCCACAGAAAACTAACAACTTATAAATGCTTTAATATGCCAAACCTATCTCCTAGGTCCCTACTCTTTTTCAAAATATGTTCTCCCAGGCTACGATATGCCCTCCCTCGTCTGTCTAATAATTTTCTCATCACCTTGGGCAGCATCTCTTCCCTGAGCCGTCCGAACTGCCTACATCGAGTGTCCTGCCTTTGCGTTTTCTCACTTTTCCCATAGCATCCTGCATATACCCGAGCTCTCTCCTGTATATGTTACACACACTATTGATTGTATCTTCCTCTTTCATGGGACAATGGGCTCCTTAAGGAGGAACCATTGTGTTCCTAAGATCTGCCACATAATAAACACTTTATAAATATTTACTGAATGAATGAATAAACTTACATGTCAGCATTTTTCAAACTCTTTTTATGTGTTAGTCCCACTATGTGAGAAAACAGAACTTGATGCTGTAGCTGCCTATCCAGTCCCCAAGTCTAGTGCGTTTGCTTATTTGTTACCTCTCAGGTATTTTACTATTTTTACTTTCCATCTTAGTTTTACTTTGTGGGTTTTTTTCTCTTTTGCTTATTTGTTATTTTTGCTGCCATTTTAATGGAAATTTATTGGCCAGTCTGATTGTGCGCTTTGTTAGAAATAGTTTTTTAAACCATTATTTTTGATTAATTTTTACTCTTTAATATCAAAATAGAAAAGACAATATTAGACATAATATTAAGTTTTATAAGTTATAGAGATTAACTTTTAGAATTAAACACCTGAGTTTGAATCTGGCTTCATTCAGTCCCTAGTTATATAACTTCAAAAATGCTTTATTCAATTCAACTCAAATCACTTCAATTCAACAAACATTTATTGAATGAATGTTATGAGTAACCTCTTTGCTCAGTCGGGTAAAGTTTGAATAAGATGAACTCAGGCTTTGTCCTCATAGAAATATTGGGGAAATACTCTTTAATCTCACGTCATAAAATCTATTCTGTGAGCTAAACAAATGGGAGCCACAAAACCTCTCTTACAGACAAAAAATTAGGCTGATGTATGTGAATGTATATGTATAGGCTGATGCATGACAAAGTCAAGGTGTTTAATGAGTGACAGTATCTTCTATGATTTCAATTTAAGATAAAAAGGGTAGCAGAATAATCCTTTTCTTCGGAGTTGTGTCAAACTACTCCTGATTCTTCAATGCTTTAAAATAAATACATACTTAAATCAACTGAAATGTAAGTGAAAGTACTCTGGGCAAGTGGGCTAGAGACTAATTTCAAAATCTAATGTTATTATTTAATTTCTGCTAACTTGAGATAGCTTAAATGTCTTCTCTGTTATTGACTAACATCTGACTACAAGGTAGATAATTGGTTCTGAGCAAAGGTATTTAAGTGGTTTTATAAAAACTAAAACACATATGCAATGCAGAAACTCTAAGCTGTTTACAGACTTGTTTAGTGCTCACAGGAACTCACTGTAGTCTCAAAACAATTTTGTTGGCCTTAGGAACGCCACTGCTTGGGAACCACTGCTCAGGATCGTTTGATGATGGGGCATAGTTAAGATGGATGCAGTATTATCTAAGGGACACTTTCTGTTGCTTTGGGGTACAAAAAATCTTTGGAATTTGGACCTACTTGTTCTACACTCCCTGTGATCCACTTAGGTATATTGCATTGGGTCACAGAAGGAGAGCAAATTTCTTGTGGTCAAATCAAGTTGAGCTTCATGTGTGTTACTGTTGGTTCCCCATGACACCAAGTCCCGTAGGGGTATGGATGTCAGGTTTAGCTAATAAAAAGAGAAAACATCAGGTTAAATGTAAATTTCATGATAAATAGGAAGCATACATGTACTTTAGTATAGCTCTGTGTCATGCAAGATTTGAGATACTCATATCTGGTTGGACAGCCCTTCCTAGAATTGCTTTATTAGTTGACTATTGGTATGGTGAGCATCACTTAGAAACTGTCTCAGTGGAAAGGAAATTTGAGGGGAGCAAAGAGAAATGTGAGTCTAAACTTAGAGCTCATAGGTTCCAGAACTTGGTCGTGACTGCCTTATAGTTTTCAAAATTAAAATACATGAGAATTCACTTTAAACGTTTGAGCAAGGAGCAGCCTGAAAAACAAATTGCTATTTTAAAAAAATGAAATAATTGAGACAAGTGTTATTAAACCTTCAATGATGTTAGTAGACCATTTTATAAAACTCAGCATATGTTGATTTTCTGGGATAAGCCAATTGCTTAGATTGCAATGCCTTATGGTGGTTCGTAGCCTCTAAAGTAGTGTCCCATAGTATTTAATAGTGTCTCAAAGTAGTGTCCCAAAGTATTTAATCAATAGTGTCCCAAAGTATTTAAATTATTTTACACTCCTCTCCACAACATAGGAGGTTCTCCTGGCTCCAAACATTTGCCAGTACATCTTTATTAATATTCAGTATCGTTCTTTTAAATTTTAGCTATTTCGTATTTGTGAAATGTCATCTTATTATGGTTTTAATTTTCACTTTTATAATAACAATTTTGAGCATGTTTTTCCTGTGCTTAAAGGCAATTTATGTGTCTTTTTTGGAGAGAGTGTTGGGGAAATGTTTCAGAGTTTTATTGCCCATTTTTTTAAACAAAATAGTGTTATTCATTTATTTTGCATTAATTTCTAACAGTATTACAGTACTTACAAATTCTGGATACAAGCTCTTTGTCAGAAATACATATCATGATTAATTTCTCCCAGGTTGTAGCTTGCATTTTCATTTTCTTATTTAATGGTTTCCTTGGATGAATACAAGTTTTATTTTGGTGAAACTTATTTTTTTAATATTTTTCATTAGAAGCTTTGCGGTTTTAGCTTTTATGTGTACAACTCATCTTTTTCAAATATATTTTTGTACAGGGTATACATAATAGATCAAAATTTATTTTATGGATTCAGTAATCAATTCAGCATCCTTAAGTGAAGTCTTTTTCCCTCCTTTGTACCTTTGTCAAAATGAGTTGTTTTTATATGTGTGTTGCTTTATTTCCAGACCCCCTACTCTGTTTCACTGATCTGTGTGTCCACACTTACGTCAGTCCCATACTGTCCTGATCACTGAAACGTGGTATCAGGTGGCTAAAATAAGTCCTTAACTGTGCCTTTCTCTTTAAGAATTATATTGACTATTTTGGTCTTTTGACTTTTTAATACAAATTTTAGAATCAACTTGATAAGTTATATTCAAGAAACCTTAAAATATTCATTAGTATTGCACTGATTCTATTTATTTGTAATGATTAATGTGTAGAAACTATTGACTTTTCCAACCATAAGCCTGGTATATTTCTTCATTTAACTAGGGCTTCTTTAATTCCTATCAGATGGTTTGTAGTTTCTAGTGTGCAGGTCTTGCAAAATATTTTCTTAAAATTATAGTTAAGATTTTATGAGTTTTGATATTTTACATGTCATTTTTAGAAATTTTATTCTAAGAGTTCAGTAATGGCATATAGGTATAAAATACATCTTTTAAAAAGTATTTTTATTGATTATGCTATTACAGATTTCCCAATTTTCCCCCCATTATACCCCCTCTGCCCTGCACCCCCCCAGCCCTCCAACATTCTCCCCACATTAGTTCATGTCCATGGGTTGTACATATAAGTTCTTTCAGTGTTCTGTTTCCTATACCATTTTTTATCTCTCCCCATCTATTTTGTGCCTACTAATTATGCTTATTCTCTGTACCTTTTCTCCCCTATTCCTCGGTAATTATTTTTTAACTACCTAGTTATGTTAACCAAAAATAAGACAATTTTGCTTCTTTCTTCTCAGACATTATACTTATTCCTTGTCTTATTGAACTGGCTAGGATATAATGAATAATGTTAAATAGAAGTGATAAGAGGTAACATGCTGGTTTTGCTTCATATCTTAACAGAACATTGTTTAATATTTCATTAAATATAGTTTAATTAGATCATTTCATAGATGTCTTTTGTCAAATTGAGGCGATTTCCCTTTATTTTTAGTTTGTCAATACTTTTTATGATTAATATTTAATTTTGTTAAATGATTTTTCCTGTATCTATTGACACAATTATATTGTTTTATTCTGTTAATGTGACTTATTTCATTTGTTGGTTTTCAAATGTTGAACGTTATATTTTTGAGATAAATCCTGTGTATTTATTATGTGTTATCTTTTAGCATTCTAGAAGATTTAACTTACTAATATTTTATTATAAAGTTTTGAGTCTTCATTCCTAGAGGGCATTATTTTACAATATTGTTGCTTTGTAAAATTTTCTTGTAATTATATTTTCAAAATGTTCTATCAGGTTTATTCTGTCCTAATAAAAGAAACGTGGAAGGGTTTCCTCCTTTACATTTTCTGAAAAACTTTGACTAAGATTGATATTACTTATTCCACATTTGTGCGATAGAATTCACTAGTGAAATTGTGTGGACCTATAATTTCCTTTATGGAAGGGTTTTAAATTATAAATTCAATTTCTTCAACAAATATAAGATGCTTAGCTTCTCTATGTTTTCTTGCTTAATATTTAGTAAATACTATTTTCAAGAAATTTTCTGATTTTGTGTGGCTTTTTGAATTTATTGGAATAAAATATTTCATATTATTTGCTATTATCTTTATAATACCTGTAGGATTTCTAGGGATATACTCTCTATTATCATTATTTTTTGGAGCACAGTTAGGCTCTACTAAACTTAAGTTCAAAGAGTGTCTTTATCGGTAGTCAAGTACTTTAGACATAATCTTGAGGCTCAGTGTCCTCCTGTGCTACTTGACATAATAATATGTAGATATCAGGGTAATTGAATTTATTAAATAGGGTATATATGAAACTATATTGTAATGGTGTATTTACCTTTATAAACATCTACTGGATTTTATAGTCCGTGGTAGACAGATTCTAAAATGACCCTCAATTTCTTTGTATCTCTTGATATTTTCACCTTACATAATCCTCTCCCTTTAATTGTGACAGGACTTGTGACTTGCTTCTGTCCAGTAGGATAGCACAAAGGTGATGGGCGTCACTTTTGTGATTAGACTCTATAAAATTATGACTTCGGTCTTGCCAGCAGTATCTTCCTCTCACTGGGTCTGGTGAAATAGGCTGCTACATTGTGAGTGCCCTGATGGAGAGACCTATGTGACGATGAACTGTGAGTGACGCCGCCAATAGCCAACAAGAAACTGAAGCCCTCAGTCTTACACTGTGTGTGAGGAACTTAATTCTGTCAATAGTCCCATCATCCTGAGACCATCACTGTGGACCTTTTGCCCCCAGAGCTCTGAGCAGAGACTACAACTAAGACTTGCCACCAGCTTTCGGATGATACCCTGAAGCAGAGCACCAGACAAAGTGGCTTCTGGACTTCTTACCTGCACTGACTAAGATAACAAGTGTGTGCTGTTCTCAGGAGCTAAGTTTATAAAACTGTTTAGACATACAAATAGATAAGTAATAGAAACTTTAAGAAATCAGAGATCTTGATGGAATGCTCATTGTTATAGCTATTACGTACATTGTAATTTCGTGATAAATGTTGATTCTCAGTATTTATTGAATAAATAAATGAAACAGGTACACATACACACTGCTGTCTTGTATCTTATCTATGTAAGGAGCATTTGCAAATCATGTGAAGAGGTGCCTTATATGGGAAATGCACTTAAAAGAGGCCCATGTTTTTCAGCTTCTTGAATAAGCAGACAGATGCATTATTCCAAATGAATAACTGATAATGTCAATTTTATGGGTCAAGTGATAGGCCCAAGGATATGTTAGAATTTAGTTATTCAGTTTCAAAAGACAACTTTTAGCAAGTTAATAGAACTGGCATGAAGGCAGGGATACCACACTGTAGTTGGTGGCTGGCATGTTGTGGTAACCAGAACAAAATCTTTGGAATGCCTTCACTCCTGTACTTTGCAAAGCTAATATATGTTAATTTCAGAGATGCTGAAAATGGCCCCAGGGAGTTAGATGGCCGGGGTGCGCAGGCATTTGTCAGTTCTTCTGTTCTGAGCAGCAGCAGAGAGAAATTTCAGTTTCAGAATCAGACTTCTTATAGGCATGTGAGTAATTAGCATTCTGTCAGAGGGCAAGTAAAGAAAGAAAAAGTGACAATTAAAATCAGCCCTGTGGTAACTTCTTAATGGGTACTTTATGGCAAGAGACTTAAAAAGATTTTCTTTGGAATCCAATGACAATATTCTCTATCCCTATATCTGCCATTCATTGAGTGCCTAACTGGACCAGCTCTTTACACATCTCACTTATCCTCACAAGCCGTTGAGGACAATGAGGTAAGTATTACAGTATATTCCTTTTTTAAAAAAATGAGGAAACTTAAGTTTAGTCATCAGAGAAGTTTAATAATGTGGCAAAGATTGTGGAGTGCCTACCTGACACACCTGGAACGCCTCGTCCCAGCATACTCACCTTTTGCCTTTATTTTGTGTTCTTCAGACACTAAGAATTTATTAACTTTTACTTTATACAAAACTCCACTGGATATCCTCCTATTCATCTTGGCCATATCTAGTATTTAGAAGCAGATATCAAAGCCATATGTTTCCAGTCCTGGCGAATTTCAGTGTTCATCTGCTAACGCTAGTCTACCACGACATCTGTTATCCCATGTCTTTCCATGCAGGCCGATTGTGGTAACGTGAAGTGTTTACATGCCATAGTTCTGGTCTATTCCTGACGTGTGGGACATTTCCAGGAACTATTATTTAAAAATAAGGAGAAAATGATCCCTAAGGAGAAATGTTTCACTGATTAGAATATTGATGTCTCAAAGAATAGGCTTTACTCTATATTTGCTCTTCTGTAGAGGGGTGAATGATACTCCTGCAGCGCCTAAGTGCGACGCAGCTGCTCAAAACAGCTTACAACATTCTAACTCCTCTTAAAGTAATCTATTCTCATTGGCCTTCGACTAATGCAAGCAATTTTAGATTTTGACCATTCAAAACAAATCATCTAGTCCTGGCCATGTGGCTCAGTTGGTAGTCCTGTACACCAAAATTTCGCAGGTTCCATCACTCCTAATCAGGGCACATAACCTACAGTGTGGGTTCAGTCCCTGGTCGGGAGCATAGAGGAGCAGACCAATTGATCAATCAATCTCTCTCTCTCCCCCCCTTTCTTTCTCACTAAAATAAATTTAAAAATATGTAAAAAACTTATCCTTGGGTAAAGATTATTTTTTTAAATCATCTAGATTTATAATTTTGTAGTTTATACTTAAGCCTGTGATACATTTAGAATCGTATTAAGTGTGACATGTAGGTTAAGGTTTATTTATTTATTTACTTATTTATTAATTTCTTTGCTTTTGCCAATTGACATACAATTGCTCTAATATCATTTATTGAAAACATTTTTCTTATCCATTGAAATGCTTTTGCTTTTTTGTCAAAACTTAGGTAGACATATCTGTGTAAATCTATTTTTGGGTTCTCTGTTCTGTTCATCTATGTGCCTATCCAGCCAATAGCACCCCACTATCTTGACTACTACAGCTATATAGTGGATTTTAACATTGGGAAAATTGATTCCGAATGTCTGGCTCTTCTTTTTCAAAATTGTTTTGTCTGTTCTTGGATCTTTCACTTGCTGTTTAAATTTTAGAATACGATTTCTAAGTCTTTCTATACAGACAATCATATTACTGCAAATAATGATTTCATTTTTTTGCTTTTAATTTGTATTCATTTTACTTAATTTCTCTGACTCAGTGCAGTAGCTAGAACTTCCAGTATTATCTTAAATAAGAGTCATATGAGCAGAATCCTTTCCTGAAGGATTGATCTCTTTCCTGATCAATCCTTGCCTGATTGTGTTGTCTCTCTCCTTCAAGCGTTGCATTCTCTGTAGGCATCCCATGAACACTCTGATGAGGGTGAGGAACATAGGAGAACATCTCCAGTCTTTGCTAGAGAAGGAGTTCTTAGATTTGACATCAAAGTATCATCTATAAGATTAAGAACTAATCATTTTAACCTCATCAAAAATTAAAAGAAAATTTTTATCTGTGACACATTAAAAGGGTGCAAAGGCAAACTATAGGCCTGGAGAAATATATTGCAAAACACATTTTTAAGATATTTTATTGATTATGCTATTACAGTGGTCCCATCCCCCCCCTTTATTCCTCTCCACCTTGCCACCCCCCACGTTCATGTCCATGGGTGTACATATAAATTCTTTGGCTTCTACATTTCCTATACTATTCTTAACCTCCCCTTGTCTATTTTATACCTACAATTTATGCTTCTTATCCCCTGTACCTTTTTTCCATATTCAACAAAGGTGTTGTACTTAGAATATATAAAGAGCTCTGCAAACTTACCAGTAAAATTACAACAATTCAATTATAATATGGGCAAAAGACACATACAGACATTCCATTAAAGAGGATAGACAGATGGGAAATAAACACAAATCAACATCATTATTTCATTAGGAAAATACAGATTGACTACAATTAGTTACTATTGTACAAATATCAGAATTGATAAAATGAAAAATTGTGATAATACCAAGTGTTGACAAGGATGTGGGAGTATTGGTTCACTCATTCATTGCCGACGATAATATAACATGATATAGCTGCTTGAGAAAATAGTTTGGAAGTTAATTTTAAAACTAAAAATAATCTTACAGTGTGACACAGAAATTGCACTCTTAGGCATTTATTCCTGAGAAACTAAGACTTATTTTCATACCGGAAGTTATACATGAATATATACAGCAACTTTATTCATAATAGTCTCAAATTGGAAAATACTCAAATGTCCTTCAATGTGTGAATGGGTAGACAAACTTTGGTATATCCATATTATAAACTATCACTCAGCAATATTAAGTACCAAACCTTGATACACATAACAACTAATCCTATCAAAATTATGCTGTATTTTTTAAAAGCCTATTTCAAAATGACATATACTACATGGCTTCATTTTTAAAGGACTCATTTAACGTAACTATAATGACAGAGAAGATAAAATCGGTGCTGGAGGTCAGCAATAAGGGCTGGGGTGAGTGTGTCTAAAGGGGCGAAAGGAGTGAATTCTGTGGTGACCACACAGCTGACTATTTGAACTGTGGTGGTGGGTATACAAGGCTACTCAGATATTAACATTTTACAGAGCTGTACAGAGACAGAAACAAACACAAATGAGTTCATGGATAATGGGTGGATCTTAAATAAACTATAGGTTTTACAAGCATCAAATGTTTGCTTTCGATGCTGCCCTGTCCTATCAACTGTTAGCATTTGGAAGGGCTGGGAAAAGCACGCACAGGACTACGCTGTGTATTTCTTTGCGACCTCCTATGAATCTATACTTACTTTAAAATAGAAAGTTGTACATAATTAGTTTGTTTATCTTTCACAAAACATACTTTAAAGAATTTAAAAGAAAAAAAACAAGTTCAGAGTTTGGTTTTTTTTTTCAAGGAAATATTAATTGTAATTGTGAATTAATGGGTAACTTGTCTCTGCTGCTTCTTAGAGTCTCTACTCGTCTACCCAGTGAAGGCTAAGTTATGACCTTCATTCCCCTGACCAGACCTGTAGGAATGGAAATAGATTTTTGCCTTAAAGCACATCAATGTCATACTCCTGGGAATTTGAAATTATGTCACAGAAATCCCAGATGGCCCATGTCAGGCAAATCTGTGACCCTGGAGCTCTGGGCCATGGCTGATCACAGGACTACACTGTGTATTTCTTGTGTATCCCCAAGTAGGGACAGCCTGTGGCAACATTCCAGCCATTAGCCATGCTCATTAATTGGCTGGCACACTTTGCTCTGGGATTGGCGTGTGCCTCTAATGAGTTAAGGTAAATATGTTTTTGTTCTCTATTACTTGACATCGAAAGGTTTTAAAGCACTTTTTTCTTTGTGCAAATGTAATCACAGTTATGTTCTTCTGAATTTCATAAAATCATTCCTTATAGTTACAGATTTTAAGAGTTTTGATATAACATACATTTTTGTACCTAATGTATCCTGGAAAGGAAATAAACTCAATACTCATGTGTATCCCAGCGGGGCTATCAGTTGTATCAATGTTAGGAAGAGGGTAAACATTTTAAAATGCACATGCTTTTTAATTCAGCATTGGATCCTACACAATTTCCTGAGGAAATGCAAGAAAAGCTTTAGTGTGAAGTGTATTTTGTAGCATTGTTTCTAAATAGCAAACGACCTAAATATTCAATATTAGGGTATCGGCTTATGTTTATTAAACATATACCAAACAGTAAAATAAACTCAACAAATAATATTTACGAGGCATTTAAAAAAAATGTACATGGCATCTGTTTAAATGAAAGCCTAGAGTACAGATGAAGTACATGTGCTGGATTCCAGAGTTGGTTCTGTTAGTTATTCAGCTACTTAATTATACTTTCATCCTCCTCTATCATTATTTTTTCACTGTTCATATACAGTGTACCATACCCCTAGTGGCCCCGAAGAGCACACACTGTCTATATTACAGTTTCTGGGGTCAGGAGTTCATGTGAACCTTAGAGGAGTCTTTTGTGCGGTGTCTCACAAGGTTGTGAACTCATCTGAGGCTTGAGGTCCTCTTTTTAAGCTCATGGGTAATTAGCAGAATTCAATTTCTTGTGGTTGTACGGCTGGGACCCACCACAACTAGAGGCTGCCCATCGATGTGACCCTCTTCATAACATGGCGTTTTCCTTTTCTGAAACCAGTAAGAGAGTGCCTTGGTTGTATAGGTTAGGCTCTCCCAGTATAATCTACCTTTGATTAGATTAGCTCGAAATCAACTGAACTGAACACTGGTTATATCTGCAAAATCTCCCCTGACCATTGCCGTTTAAAATATCCTAATCACAGGAGTAAAATACCATCCTATTCCTGCTCACACTCCAGAGAAAGGGGTTATAAAGACAGCATGTCATAGAGAATCATCTTAAAATTCTGCCTACCAACGACTAAAGCTTAACGTGTTTATTTGTAAAACTGAGGTAATAATTAACCAACTTAATTGGAATTATTTAACAATTAGATAAAATAAAGAATTTGAACTGCAAACCTTGTGTCAGAAACATGATATTTGTGTTCTTGTTTTTATAACTAATATTAGTAGTACTGCTATTAGTATTGAAAAAAACAATTTACAAAATATGTAAGGCAGCATACTACAAAGGCAATGTATCAAAATTTTATAACGACTATCTCTGGTTAGAATAGGATCGTGGATAATTATTATTTTCTGCTTATATCTATTATTGTACTGATATTATTGGTCTTTTGCATTTTGTGCAATAATTACTGACACAAAGCATTTAATATGTGCCAGATCATTGTTATAAATTCTTTTCATAAATTAACTCATTTAGTTCTCATGCAATCCCGTGAGTTAGGTACTATTAATATCCTTAGTTTATAGCTGAAGAAACTGAAGCTAAGAGAGGTTAAATAATATGCTCAAGGTCACCGAGATATTAAGTATCACAATCAAAGTAGTAATTTACATAGATTGGCTTTTGGTACTATGCTATTTTGCCTTCCTATGAACATCCATTGTTTTAGTAATAGTAAAAAGCATACAGCTCAATGCTGTTGAAATAAAAGATAAAGTGACAGCAAAACAAGGGCAGCTAGTGTATATTAACAATCAGAGAGAGAAACTGAGTTTGGAGTTCCCTGAATCTTCCTCCACCCCCACCTTTTTTTAATATAGTCTTTTAAAGTAGAGGTTCAAATATTTGGACAGGCACTGAAGCGGACTAGGGACCTGTGGGAGACTGAACGCATTGCAGACGGAGAGAGAGGCTGGCTATTCCTGGGAGAAAATCTGCACTTTCTAAGCAATTCGGAGCTTGAAATGGCTTCATCTTTGTTCTGGGTTGGCTTGCCTCCTCTCCAAAAGCTGTCCTTTCCTTTTCTGTGTGTGTGTGTGTTTTGCCTTTGCAAGATCATTTTGCACAGAACTCTCACACTGGTGTGTTTTATCTAAAAGAAAAGGCGGGGAAGAAACCAAACCTGTTCCCCTGCCAAATGGCTCCCACCCAATCAGACGAGGCGATCATCCAACTTGTTTGACTTCCACCACAGTGGCTGTCTAGGTGGATTTTGGAGGACGTCTGACTCAGGCGGCACCTGCTGGCACACATTAGGACTTCTGCAATGAGGCACGATCTACTCTCACCCCTTTTGTGAGTAGGTAATGGGTTAAGCAGTAAAACAGCTTTGGTCCTCTGCTCCATGGTGGTTGTGATGAATCCCCTTGACAGCAGCTGCTCGGGTTTGTTCATCCTTAGTCACTCCTGTCAGAGAGAACCCTGCTTTCCCCTGCAATTATGATTTTTTTAACTGCTCTCTGCATTGTTTGTTTCCCGACCTTTCTTTTGTCCTTTGTAAGTACATATATTAAAATAAAAATACCAAGACCAAATACCTCATTCTTGTTCCCGCAGAGCACGCTCTGATTTAGGATTTTGTTGGATTGGCCTTGAATTCTGAGTGGGCGTTGCAGTGGGTGGAGGCAGAGAAAGGGGAGAGGAGGAGGCACAAAGATGGCTCTCAACTTTTCCCTTTTTTAAAAATCTTCTTGTCTTTCTTCTGTCTGCACCCTAACAAAAGCAGAGTGGAAATTCATTATTTTGTTCCTCTGTTCATTCATTCACGGATGTTTACTCTGCTAGGCAGGAGAACTAAAACAATGTACAAATAATGCAGGGGCGGGGAAGCACCAGAGTTAGAATTAGAAGACCTTGGTTCTACCTGACACTTAGTATTTAAAAAAATCAGCAAATTCTTGAACTTTCGACCAATATTCCTTGATGATCAGCGACCTGCCAGTCCCTGTGCCAATTGCTGGAGACATATTAATGAACAATACAGAGATAATCTCTGTTTTCAGGGAGATTTTGGTCCAGGGAGGTATTTCATCTCTTTGAGCCTTACCCAGGTCAGTACACTTTGAGCTTATACCTTATTTTTCTCTTAAACTGTTTACTATAGTTCTTTTTACTTAGTGGGCGCTATTCAAATGCAAACCTGCTCCTGCTAACCTTTCCCCTAAAAGACCTTCTTCACTATACTGCTTTCTCTCCTCCTGGTCGCCTAATTTTATCCTTCTACACCAAAGTCTGTAGAGCAAGTGGGATATAGAATAACGCATGCCCACTAATTTTATCCTTCTACACCGAAGTCTGTAGAGCAAGTGAGATATAGAATAACGCATAGTCATTGTGGAATACACAATACCTCAACACCGGCATCACCTTTATTTTCAATCAAGAGCAGAACAATTCTCAAATTATTAGACTTTTAGGGACTGTAACAAAGTAGAATATGTATGAGCAGTCAGAGGGAAAGTAATTTAATGCAGGCTGCTAAAATACACACAGTTTATATGTGCCTTCGGTCAAAGAATGTTTGATAGTGAGAAAACATCTCAAAGGCATGTGTTTCTTCCACCTTTCATTCAATCAGCGACCTGAAGCACAGACTGTAGATAAGTAGCGGAAGAGAGTGTGCTGATGAAGAAGAGACAAAAATAGCTTTAATTTACTGAGCACTTAATACATGGGTGTGTTAAAATATTCTGTGTGGAATTATGTCAGTGAATTACCATACAATTCTGTGAGTAATGATGGAATCTTCACGTTACAGATGGAAAGATTGAGACTCAGTGTGGTTATGTGCATGCCTAACAAAGAAAGAGTGGCTGTGTGGCCCAGTGAGCTATCAAACCTAGGTGTCTTCCACATTTCCTCTAAAAATAGACACAATTCCAGTGGTGACCCATGTTCCTGCCTTCCTTTATCACAGTGCCTATCCACTATGCCGTATGGTTCATAAACTGCTCCTCATTTGTCCAGGATTTTTTTATTCCTTTTATGTGTGCCCATTAGTTTTCAAAGAGTTTTTGTTTTTGATTTTTTAAGTTATGAGCCTCTTTCAGTATCAATGCAGGGTATTGCAAATTAAAAAAAAGTTAAAAGTAGTCATTGCTATTCTATACTTCTGTACATTTGGTATAGAAAATGTTAGTATCAGGCTTAAGTTAGACTATTAATATCAGTGGATTAAACAAGATAAAGTTTTATTTATTTTCTCAAGTAAAAGAAGTCTAGAGGTAGGCACTCATGCAGATAGGAGGTTTGCTGCTTCACCTTCAATAGGCCCTTGTCTTCTCCTACCTGCTCTACCTTCCTTAGTACAGGACTTCCATTTTTAAGGCCGTTCCATGTTTCCAAGATGTACACTAGACCTCTTTGTACTAGGCCATTGCTTCCACTTTATGTCAGCAGGGACAAGACATTCAGTTGAGTTTGGACACCTTAAAGAACTTTCTCAGGGTCAACTATGAGTTTGAATTCCATCACATGGCTAGCTATATCAGTAAGTTTGTGTAGAAAATGTAGACTTGAACTGAACCGTCCATACGCCTCCTCTTCTCCAGTGTAGAGTTTCTGTTAATAAGGTAGAAAGTATGTTTGTGTGTGTACATGTGTGTGAAATAAGATATGTTATAAATAAACTTATCCAAATAAAATATTCAACAGATATTTTAGCTGAAATGTTCAAAATCTATCAAAGGTAGATGTAGACAGTGTTTGGGACATTAAAATTGGTTTTAAAACATATTTAATGGTTAGGAACTCACGGATTTGCCTCAGGTGCTTCTTGGGATTGGTTGGTGGAGTTTTGTGGAAGAAAGGAGGTTAAGTAAGAGGGAAACAACCAGGCAGCCCCTTCCTGGATCCTAGCCTAAGTAAAGAAAGGATCCTGATTTACTGATTCCTGTAACTGAGGTAAGTTGGATTTCCCTTGGGGAAAAACAGTTTCCCTTGAGGGATACTGTTGCCAAAAAATATGAATGGAAACTATTTGTACATAATTGCTTTTTCTTCTTTTAGTCAAAAGTGACTTGCCAAACAAATACATAACAGGTGTAAGGCTAAAAAGTCCAAGTCTCTTAAATACCAATTCAGTACTCTTTCTACTACATTCCATTAGAATTAACTGGAAGGATTCATATACACGTCCCCAAGCTTTGTGTTCTTTCTCTCGCTCATGCTCTATGGTCCTAATTGATTTATTGATTTATTCAATATAGCAGATGTTGCATGGAATGAGCAGCAACTATAAACTCAAATGAAACCAGCACAGCTAGAGGGAATCCTTGTTCTAATGTAATACATTATACATATGCCCATGTATTAAAAATTATTCTTGTATTAATAAACTTTGTGAGGCATATGGAAAAGGAAAAAAACTCACCCTGTTACCTTTAAGACGATTCTTATTCAAGCAATTTTAGGACACTTTCATTTTGGTGATGCTCCCAGTGTTTAGACATCTGGATACATTGTTTCTGATTTATTATTACTCTCATGTTTGCAATAAGGAAACATATGCTTAAAAAATTTACCAGTGGTCACAGACTTCATGGCTAGAAAACAACAGATTCAGGAAAAGTTGACCACTGATGTCTCTAAACTCATCTTCACTCCGGAAGCACACAGTGGTAGTGTTTTTTGGTGTCTCACGTGGTCCTCCTGCTGGGGTACTCTGATCTGCCATGCCACTTTCAGAGGTCCACACACATGTTTGTGTTGCAGAAGAACCCTGGGATTCCAGTTCCTCCCCTCTTCCTTGGGAAAAGGGACTCCTTGTCTTGAAGTACTTGGCTAGGCATCCAGGGCAGCTGCTGCAGGGTGTTAGTCCCCCAGCCCCAGGGCTCGAATGTGCTGGTGTCTGCCCGACAGGAGTCCTTCTCCTCTTCGAGCCATGCCCATGGTATAAAACATGTCATGGTGGAGCTCCATCTGGTCTAACTAGAGAAGCATGGTGGTGAACCAATGGCCCATGTTTTTCCCTGAAGGAAATGGAAGACCTCTTCGTGTGTGGGGATGCTGTTTCAAATGCAGCAGGGCAAAAGAACAGGCCTCAGTGATTAAGCTTTTATCCTGGACAGGTTTATCTCAAACTACCTGTTAATTCTAAACAAACAAACAAACAAACAAAAACCCGACGACATTCTCTACCTCACTCAACTACTTTTTTCAAGTTGGGCCTATTCTCTTGGTTTTGTTTTTGTTTTGGCATTAGATATGGTCTCCTGATCACCTGTAGTAGAAACGCCATAGTCCCAATGTGGAGACTGAATATTCCACATGATTATTATGCACATTCAAGTTGGGCAGCCACTGCCTAGCCCTACTTGGAGGATTTTTTTGTTTTTCACCAGAATCTTTTTTTTTAACTATATTTTATTGATTATGCTGTTACAGTTGCCCCATTTCCCCCCTTCTTTCCCCCCTCCCCCTTACCCCCTTTCCCCTCCCTTTAGTTTTGTCCATAGGTCATACACATAAGTCCTTCTGCTCCTGTACTTCCTATACTGTTCTAACCTCCCCTTGTCTGTTGTCTACCTCCCATTTATGCTACTTGTTCTGTGCCCCATTCCCCCCTTCTCCCCCTACCACTCCGCTGTTGATATTCCTCCATACCTCATATAACTCCCTTCAACATTTCATACAATAAAGGCTGGGTGGTGATGAACTTCTTGAACTTGACCTTATCTGCAAAGCACTTTCTCTGCCCTTCCATTCTAAATGAAATCTTTGCTGGATAGAGTATTCTTGGATGTAGGTCCTTGCCTTTCATGACTTGGA